>OY821518.1:160040845-160115845 GCA_963682025.1 Cordilura impudica
CTTTTTTTTCTGATACAAAAAAATTCGAAGTTTTCTTTTAGTTTTAGCTTGTCTTCCCCGGTTTGTAATCATGGGCACGTTTTCTCTTTATTTTTCGCGTATATAAAAGTTTGAAATACATGTCTTTCTTTAACTTTACGAAATTTATTGTCTCACCCCCTTATTTTTTTAGGTTAGTTTTCGTTATATATACTTTTTGTTTGGTCTCTTCCTCCGCAAACTTATGTGTACAAATTGATGCAAGTGGATGCGATTGTTACCTTTGGCAATTATATATATATTTTTTTTCGTTTTTGGTGAAGTCTACCAAGAATTCCAACGTTTTAAAAAAAAATCTTCAGTTTAGGGGAAGTCTCGCAAAGTGATGCTTGTTTTAACGACCCACGCTCGAGATTGAACGCCCTTTTTCGCATCATCAAACAACGCTATCCCTCTTTTTTTCCATTTTTTATTTTTCTTTATTGTCCTCGTGACTTCATCGACCGCCACGTATCTTTCAATGACATCATTGTCAAAACCTTCGTTAGGTTTTGTTTTCGAAGTATGGCAACTACCCCGATCACTACAAGTCATTGTGACTTAAAACAACCATTCTAAAAAAAAACGCTAGATGGAGGTTTTTCCTACTTACTTTTTTTTTGTCCTTTTGGACAAGAAAAAAAGGAATTACAATGAGGTGGCCGTCACAAAGCCAGTTATTTTCAAACAGCCTGCGTAGTGAAAATGATTGGGAATTGCTGAAAAGGTACGTATGTGAACGATAAACGTAAGTAACAAAAAAATGAACGCAAACAAAATGTAGAGAAACGGTGATAAACGAAGGAATGTAAAGAAACATTTGACCTACTTTCCTTTCTATTCTAATTTTTAATTTTTAATTTTTAATTTTTTAATTTTAATTTTTAATTTTTAATTTTTAATTTTTTAGTTTTAATTTTTAATTTTTAATTTTTAATTTTTAATTTTTAATTTTTAGTTTTTAATTTTTAATTTTTAATTTTTATTTTTTAGTTTTTATTTTTTAATTTTTAATTTTAAATTTTAAATTTTAAATTTTAAATTTTTAATTTTAATTTTAATTTTTATTTTTTAATTTTTAATTTTTAATTTTTAATTTTTAATTTTTAATTTTTAATTTTTAATTTTTAATTTTTAATTTTTAATTTTTAATTTTTAATTTTTAATTTTTAATTTTTAATTTTTAATTTTTAATTTTTAATTTTTAATTTTTAATTTTTAATTTTTAATTTTTAATTTTTAATTTTTAATTTTTAATTATTAATTTTTAATTTTTAATTTTTAATTTTTAATTTTTAATTTTTAATTTTTAATTTTTAATTTTTAATTTTTAATTTTTAATTTTTAATTTTTAATTTTTAATTTTTAATTTTTAATTTTATTTTTAATTTTTAATTTTTAATTTTTAATTTTTAATTTTTAATTTTTAATTTTTAATTTTTAATTTTTAATTTTTAATTTTTAATTTTTAATTTTTAATTTTTAATTTTTAATTTTTAATTTTTAATTTTTAATTTTTAATTTTTAATTTTTAATTTTTAATTTTTAATTTTTAATTTTTAATTTTTAATTTTTAATTTTTAATTTTTAATTTTTAATTTTTAACTTTTAACTTTTAATTTTTAATTTTTAATTTTTAATTTTTAATTTTTAATTTTATTATTAATTATTAATTTTTAATTTTTAATTTTTAATTATTATTTTTTAATTTTTAATTTTTAATTTTTAATTTTTAATTTTTAATTTTTAATTTTTAATTTTTAATTTTTAATTTTTAATTTTTAATTTTTAATTTTTAATTTTTAATTTTTAATTTTTAATTTTTAATTTTTAATTTTTAATTTTTAATTTTTAATTTTTAATTTTTAATTTTTAATTTTTAATTTTTAATTTTTAATTTTTAATTTTTAATTTTTAATTTTTAATTTTTAATTTTAATTTTTAATTTTTAATTTTTAATTTTTAATTTTTAATTTTTAATTTTTAATTTTTAATTTTTAATTTTTAATTTTTAATTTTAATTTTTAATTTTTAATTTTTAATTTTTAATTTTTAATTTTTAATTTTTAATTTTTAATTTTTAATTTTTAATTTTTAATTTTTAACTTTTAATTTTTAATTTTTAATTTTTAATTTTTATTATTAATTATTAATTTTTAATTTTTAATTTTTAATTATGATTTTTTAATTTTTAATTTTTAATTTTTAATTTTTAATTTTTAATTTTTAATTTTTAATTTTTAATTTTTAATTTTTAATTTTAATTTTTAATTTTTAATTTTTAATTTTTAAATTTTAATTTTTAATTTTTAATTTTTAATTTTTAATTTTTAATGTTTAATTTTAATTTTTAATTTTAAATTTTTAATTTTTAATTTTTATTTTTTAATTTTTATTTTTTAATTTTTAATTTTTAATTTTTAATTTTTAATTTTTAATTTTTAATTTTTAATTTTTAATTTTTAATTTTTAATTTTTAATTTTTAATTTTTAATTTTTAATTTTTAATTTTAATTTTTAATTTTAATTTTTAATTTTTAATTTTTAATTTTTAATTTTTAATTTTTAATTTTTAATTTTTAATTTTTAATTTTTAATTTTTAATTTTTAATTTTTAATTTTTAATTTCAATTTTTAATTTTTAATTTTTAATTTTTAATTTTTAATTTTCAATTTTTAATTTTTAATTTTTAATTTTTAATTTTTAATTTTTAATTTTAATTTTTAATTTTTAATTTTTAATTTTTAATTTTTAATTTTTAATTTTTAATTTTTAATTTTTAATTTTTAATTTTTAATTTTTAATTTTTAAACTTTTAACTTTTATCTTTTAACTTTTAATTTTTAATTTTTAATTTTTAATTTTTAATTTTTAATTTTTAATTTTTAATTTTTAATTTTTAATTTTTAATTTTTAATTTATTATTTTTAATTTTTAGTTTTTAATTTTTAATTTTTAATTTTTAATTTTTAATTTTTAATTTTTAATTTTTAATTTTTAATTTTTAATTTTTAATTTTTAATTTTTAATTTTTAATTTTTAATTTTTAATTTTTAATTTTTAATTTTTAATTTTTAATTTTTAATTTTTAAATTTTAATTTTTTAATTTTATTATTTTAATTTTTAATTTTAAATTTTAAATTTTAATTTTTAATTTTTAATTTTTAATTTTTAATTTTTAATTTTTAATTTTTAATTTTTAATTTTTAATTTTTAATTTTTAATTTTTAATTTTTAATTTTTAATTTTTAATTTTTAATTTTTAATTTTTAATTTTTAATTTTTAATTTTTAATTTTTAATTTTTAATTTTTTAATTTTAATTTTTAATTTTTAATTTTTAATTTTTAATTTTTAATTTTTAATTTTTAATTTTTAATATTTAATTTTTAATTTTTAATTTTTAATTTTTAATTTTTAATTTTTAATTTTTAATTTTTAATTTTTAATTTTTAATTTTTAATTTTTAATTTTTAATTTTTAATTTTTAATTTTTAATTTTTAATTTTTAATTTTTAATTTTTAATTTTTAATTTTTAATTTTTAATTTTTAATTTTTAATTTTTAATTTTTAATTTTTAATTTTTAATTTTTAATTTTTAATTTTTAATTTTTAATTTTTAATTTTTAATTTTTAATTTTTAATTTTTAATTTTTAATTTATAATTTTTAATTTTTAATTTTTAATTTTAAATTTTTAATTTTTAATTTTTAATTTTTAATTTTTAATTTTTAATTTTTAATTTTTAATTTTTAATTTTTAATTTTTAATTTTTAATTCTTAATTTTTAATTTTTAATTTTTAATTTTTAATTTTTAATTTTTAATTTTTAATTTTTAATTTTAAATTTTTAATTTTTAATTTTTAATTTTTAATTTTTAATTTTAAATTTTAATTTTTAATTTTTAATTTTTAATTTTTAATTTTTAATTTTTAATTTTTAATTTTTAATTTTTAATTTTTAATTTTTAATTTTTAATTTTTAATTTTTAATTTTTAATTTTTAATTTTTAATTTTTAATTTTTAATTTTTAATTCTTAATTTTTAATTTTTAATTTTTAATTTTTATTTTTAATTTTTAATTTTTAATTTCAAATTTTTAATTTTAACTTTTCGTTTTTAATTTTTAATTTTA
Source organism: Cordilura impudica (assembly GCA_963682025.1). Classification (NCBI taxonomy): domain Eukaryota; kingdom Metazoa; phylum Arthropoda; class Insecta; order Diptera; family Scathophagidae; genus Cordilura; species Cordilura impudica. The sequence goes on from OY821518.1 coordinate 160,045,002, forward strand.
TTTTTAATTTTTCATTTTTAATTTTTCATCTTTAATTTTTAATTTCTCTTTTTTAATTTTTCATGTTTAATTTGTATTTTTTAATTTTAACGATAAAAAAAAATATAACGTGCGTGCCGATAGCATCGAAAAATAGCCTCGAATTTTATACGAATAGTTGGCAACGCGAAATTTTTACAACGTATTCCAATACTTATGGGAGTGGATTCTCCAGTTTGGGATAACTATTTTTAACAGAAATAAGACTTAAATAAATATTAGAACATTTATAACAACTAAATTCTTGTTTTTTAATGGGATTTATTGGGACTGGAATATTCCAAAATGGGACACTGTGACATGGAGCACGGTATGTCAAATTGAAGCTAAGACTTATGCGAATCTAAAACACCTTCCGTGTAAAAAATCGCTCCTTGCGTTTTTGGACAAGCTGGGAATCTTTATTTTTATGGTCAGACCCACTTTTTGGACAAACTAAGCACTGTGACATGGAGCACGGTATGTTGAATTGAAGCAAAGACTTAGGCGAATCTAAAAAGCCTTCCGTGCAAAAAATCGCTCCTGCCGTTTTTTGACAAACTGGAAATATTTATTTTTGTGGTCAGACCCACTTGGTCAGACCCACTTTTGGGACAAACTAAGCACTGTGACATGGAGCACGGTATGTCGAATTGAAGCTAAGACCTAGGCGAATCTAAAAAGCCTTCCGTGCAAAAAATCGCTCATGGTGTTTTTTGACAAACTGGGAATATTTATTTTTGTGGTCAGACCCACTTTTTGGACAAACTAAGCACTGTGACATGGAGCACGGTATATCGAATTGAAGCTAAGACTTATGCCAATCTAAAAAGCCTTCCGTGCAAAAAATCGCTTCTGGCGTTTTTTGGCAAACTGGGAATATTAATTTTTGTGGTCAGACCCACTTGGTCAGACCCACTTTTTGGACAAACTAAGCACTGTGACATGGAGCACGGTATGTCGAATTGAAGCTTAGACTTATGTCAATCTAAAAAGCCTTCCGTGCAAAAAATCGCTCCTGGCGTTTTTTGACAAACTGGGCATATTTATTTTTGTGGGAGACCCACTTGGTCAGACCCACTTTTTGGACAAACTAAGCACTGTGACATGGAGCACGGTATGTCGAATTGAAGCTAAGACTTATGCAAATCTAAAAAACCTGCCGTGCAAAAAAACGCTCCTGGCGTTTTTGGACAAACTGGGTATATTTATTTTTGTGGTCAGACCCACTTGGCCAGACCTACTTTTTGGACAAACTAAGCACTGTGACATGGAGCACGGTATGTCGAATTGAAGCTAAGACTTATGCCAATCTGATGTAGTAATTAAATATAGTTTAGAAAAAGTAGAATTTGAAATTGGAATTGTATCCACTATTTTCACATTATTATTATCATCTTGTGCAAATATTTAAATACTTAATATATAAAAAAGAAATGTATATAAAAGTAATTCATTTAAAAATGCTTTGAAAGCTATTAGTGTAATTAATAAAAGTAGACACAGATGTAGTAACAAAAGTAGTGTAGTGAAAGAGTAAATAAATAAATGAATTATATAGACTGAATTTGTCTCTGTGATATGCATGTGTAGCTTTGTTTTAGAATGTAGAACAATATTAGATATGGTTTAGGCCTATTGGGGATGCAAGCCATGTAAAATAATTTGCAACGCGCCAGTTGTAGTACCTCATTGGTGGTGTGGAAATCTACACACAAAAAATCATCAGTTTAAATTATAATTAAGAAGATTAATTATCCCAAGTTAACAAGTCAATCTAATTGTTAAAGTGAAACCTCTCTAAATTTAAAAGTGATGAACAAATTATAATCATTATATCAAATGTATTCAAAGACCTTGATATCAATTCGCATAACATACAGTTTTTATACCCTATACCAAAAATAGTTTACCTAGACCCGTCCGCCGGTTTCTCCATGTAAACCTTGTATATATTTTGACGAAATGTATATAGGCTTTTATTGACCATAGGACGAACGCTATTGAAATTGGTGAAAATTGGTGCAAGTTCAGACCTGGTCCCCATGCAAATGACCCCTATGAGATCGACTTAAATTGCCATAAGATTCTAATTATCAATTATGTAGATCTCGTTCAAATTAGGTTTGTGTGTGATTACGTCAATTAATCAGTAGTCCAAGAGTAAAGTAATTCTTAGGCATAGCTCCCATATGACACTGCTTCTCGATCTGTGACGATTTATTTAACCGATTGTGTGCGTGAAGCAGCTGAATGCGGGAAAGGCACGTATAGTAGCTGAACTGTGGCTCGCCGGGATAATGGGTGGGATCTTTCTTTGTATTTTCCGCTACGGTTCGTCAACAAAAATATTATCATCGTGCCATACAAAAAAAAAATACGTGAAGCTTACAAGGAAACTCACACGTGAAAACGTGTCGTAAAAAGTACGGGACGACTAAAAAAAAACTATTGATTTCAGACGGACTACCGACATTTCTCACCGCCTATCACATCTACACCATTGAACAGGTTCCAACTTTAACTTTCCTGGTATGTAGGGTTTTGATGGAGTTTACCCTACACAGGCTTGCCCTCCCCTATATTACGTTTTACCGCCATCCGTGACAATATCAGTGCCTTAAAAAAAATTTTTAATATTGTCCCTATTCATTACTTACCAATTAGTCAGTATGCCTACTCTTCAACCTTTTTTGGAAATTAGTACATGTTAGACATATTGTTTTATTTTAATATCGAAATGGTAAAAATTTATTGAAAAAAAACGGGTTTAATTATCTTAAAGTCTATACAATTAACTTAAGATCTTAGATTTATTGAGCATAAATTAAAAACGCCTTTGAAAGAAAAAAAAAGGATAGCCAAACTTACTAAAAGCTTCATTCTTGCTTTAACGACACTCCGATTGTTTGTCTAATTATAACTCAGGCGATTGATTGGTCTTTTCTTTCTTTCTGTAAGGTGTTTTTATTTTATTTCAATGTTATTTTTTTTTTTTACACCCTAAAATTTTATTTTTTCTTTTTTTTTTTTTTGCTTAAGCATAGTATTTAACTAGTAGTTCAGGTTAATTTTAAATCATAGTTATTAGGGTCTGACATGGACCATTTATGACTATTTAATGCGAGCTCTATTCATACAAAATATACATTCTAGTTCTTTTTTTTTGATTCATTTTATCCTATTTTTTTTTAAAATAATATACATTTTTTTTATTATAATTTATCAGCTTGGATTAATCCCTTTTTTCTTTACCTTATTTTTATACGATAATTAAAATACAAATACATACATTTATGTTATTTTTTTCTTTCTCTTTTTTTTGAACTTACTGATTGATGCGCTGTAATGATGAGTCGTCGATGTGGCTGCAGCCCTGTGGCGGATTGTGATATCTCGTGTCGATGAACAGTATTGCTTGTTGCTGGCTTTGCTGGTGTCGATGCTTTTTGCAGATGATATGGGATGACGTAGAGATAGACGTGGACCTTCACTGCACTTCGGTTCAGTGTCAAAGTTTTTTTTTTTTTTTTGGATATTTCAGATTTTTCTATTATTATACAAGGAAATTAAAAGTGTGTTTTTTTTTTGTTCTTTGCCTTGAACTAGGTCTTTATATAAATTTTTTTTATTTTTTTATTTTTGAACACATTTTAAAGTCTGGTTAATAATAAGGTCTTTATGTCATGGTTTTTCATCTTTTGGATACAAAATTTTAAAGTTTGGTTAATAATTTTTACAAAAATTTTTTTTTGCCTTTAATAAGATCTTTATGACACGTTTTTTTTTTTTTTTTTTTGCATAGGAAATTTTAAAGTTTGGTTACTAAATTTTTACAAAAATTTTTTTTTATTGTGTTATCTTTTATTCTTTTGCCTTTAATAAGATCTTTATAACACGTTTTTTTTTTGCATACGAAATTTTAAAGTTTGGTTACTAAATTTTTACAACCTTTTTTTTCTGATACAAAAAAATTCGAAGTTTTCTTTTAGTTTTAGCTTGTCTTCCCCGGTTTGTAATCATGGGCACGTTTTCTCTTTATTTTTCGCGTATATAAAAGTTTGAAATACATGTCTTTCTTTAACTTTACGAAATTTAATGTCTCACCCCCTTATTTTTTTAGGTTAGTTTTCGTTATATATACTTTTTGTTTGGTCTCTTCCTCCGCAAACTTATGTGTACAAATTGATGCAAGTGGATGCGATTGTTACCTTTGGCAATTATATATATATTTTTTTTCGTTTTTGGTGAAGTCTACCAATAATTCCAACGTTTTAAAAAAAAATCTTCAGTTTAGGTGAAGTCTCGCAAAGTGATGCTTGTTTTAACGACCCACGCTCGAGATTGAACGCCCTTTTTCGCATCATCAAACAACGCTATCCCTCTTTTTTTTCCATTTTTTATTTTTCTTTATTGTCCTCGTGACTTCATCGACCGCCACGTATCTTTCAATGACATCATTGTCAAAACCTTCGTTAGGTTTTGTTTTCGAAGTATGGCAACTACCCCGATCACTACAAGTCATTGTGACTTAAAACAACCATTCTAAAAAAAACGCTAGATGGAGGTTTTTCCTACTTTTGTTTTTTTATCAAATATTTATAAATGATTTTAATTAAAAGGACAAGAAAAAAAGGAATTACAATGAGGTGGCCGTCACAAAGCCAGTTATTTTCAAACAGCCTGCGTAGTGAAAATGATTGGGAATTGCTGAAAAGGTACGTATGTGAACGATAAACGTAAGTAACAAAAAAATGAACGCAAACAAAATGTAGAGAAACGGTGATAAACGAAGGAATGTAAAGAAACATTTGACCTACTTTCCTTTCTATTCTAGTGCTTACACTTCGAAAAGTTCAATGAACTTTAGCAGTTGATCGACACAAGGGATGCTGTGTAAGTAAGGCAAGCCAAACTGCCATGGTTATTTTCTTTCTTTTGTTTACAACATTCGATGTTGAACTAAAATTCAATAACAATTGTTTGTCATGGTTTTGTTGAACAAAATTTTTGAACTGGTGAAAACCACTAACCGAACCCACGATTTTTCCCCTTTTTTCATAGCTACGTATTCGCATAAAGAAAAGGAAGATATATTTTGGCAGTATGGATGATATTTTGGTGAGGCATGTCCAACCAAAGAAAATTCTAAATATTAAGATTCGGTACAGGTAAGTATTTGTTTATCTTTTTTTTTCCATCGGTGGTTGACTTGCTTAATGGGTTTGTTTCTTTTTCAGGTTTTTTTTTTTTTTTTGTCATCTGTTATCTACCCAAACAGGGAATCCAAAAACGACGATTGTATCTCTATAACCTGTGGATATCGAGCGATACTGTTTGCTGGTTTCGTCCGAATCTGTAAGACAGGTGTGTCTTATTTATTGATAAGGACGATGGAGTAAAAGGCGTAATTTTTTTGTTTAACGGCTACCAATGAGACATTGTTTTTTTTTTTAAATTAATTTTAGACTGGTTCGAGGCTTAACATGTGCCAATACGCATGAAAATTGAGTCTGTTTTGAAATGGTGTTGACTCTTTCCGTCGAATATTTTCAACAGCTAAGTGTTCTTATCAAAAAAAAAAAAGAATTTTAGTTGTTTAATCTATATTTGGTTTCTTTTCAGGTGACTCTCGAGAATCTTGTGATTTAGTGGGAGATTAAATTATAAGCAAAAACTTGTGACTATTTCACTGTAGTGTCGGATATGACGGCTGCTAAGATGGACAGGTAAAACCAATTAGAATTGGACGGTCATGGAGTATTTGCTGAATACCTTTACACGCAAGGAAATTTATGCTAAAAAAAAGGCGACTCATTTTATATTAGATTGTGTCTATCGGAATCATGTGCGAAATCTAATGTTGTAATAAAACAAAACTATGAGAAATTTACATTACGGGTTGATGTTCAATCTCTTGCTTGTTAATGTATAAAAAATATTATTTTGCTCTCGTTACTGTTTTTAAAGTCCTTAAAATCAGATAAACCTAATTCAATCAGGGCTTTTAGTATCGGTGGTAGTTTTTCAAATAAGGTGGAAATTAATTAATATCTTGCAATAAATGTTTTCAGAGTCCGGGGATCATTCACAAAAAAGACTATTCTAAATGCACAGTTACATTAGCATCCAGGAAAAAGGTCAAACCTTATCGCGGTTATTTCGATATGTAAGGGATAATTTTTTTAAACACAGATATTGATGACCTGTAGGCAATGAAGCTGATTTTGGCTTAGGTTTAGAATGATAATACAAGTATTTTCTCTTTATCATTTTTGTGGTTTTTAAAACATGTCCGACCTTAGCCTTCATTTTCATTGTTTGAGGTGTTGGGCGTGTATTATACCAATCAATTGGCCTTTTAGGTTTTCGATTTCATATTGGCAATTTCCAACCGCTTTTCTAATACGACATTTAAGCCATTTCTGAAAACTTCCTGTCCTGGTTTAAACATTACGTACCGAGTTCGTTTATTATACGAGCGTCTATTTCTCTCGTAAGCGTCATGCAATTTGTTTTTCATCTTTTGGTGAATAAGCTGCATGTGTGCTGAATTCGGAAGTACCAGAGTTTCACCGTTGTCTACGGAGCCAAGTTTCTTTAGTATCTCGTATGCTTGTGCGTGAGTTATCATTTGAAATCCGGTTAGTGCGAAATACGGCGATGTTCCCGTAGATGAATGGACTGTAGCGCGTAGTGAACATTCGATTTTAGACAAATTTTCGTCCCATCTAGACTGATCGGATTGAAGATAACTTCTGATACCGCTTAAAATAGTTTGATTGACCCTTTCACTCGCGTTAGCTTGGGGTGCATGTATAGCTGTTCTTAAATGTCTTACACCATAAAGTTTTAATAATTCTTGGAAAGAATCTGATGTAAATTGCTTTCCATTATACGAGTGTATAATCTCAGGGACTCCGAATTTATGAAATATTTCCTCGGTCAAGAACTTATTAACCGTTTTCGTAGTCGCTTTATGCATTGCTTCCAAAATGACAAATTTTGTTTTGTGGTCAAGTACGATAAAGATGTACGCATTGCCTGACTTTGTACGCGGATACGGTCCCAGAAAGTCGACATATATTTTTTGAAAGGGTCTTTGCATCATTACCTCTTTACCCATAGCTGGTCTTGTTGTTTGTTTAGGATGTTTGATCTCTTTACAAATATCACATTCTTTAACAAAATTGTGTATTTGTTTAACCATCGATGGCCAATAAAAATACTCTCTTATATTGTGCAAGGTCTTAGCTGTACCACCATGCGAAGTATTTTGTATATGTGATTTTTTTATCACTTCATTGGTTAATCCTTCCGGGAGCCATATTTTCCAGCAGTCACCTTCGCTATCGACATTGTCGCGGTTGAATTTGAGTCTCTTATAAATAATGCCTTCACAAACCTTAAGATCCGGTAGTCGTTCTCGATTTTGTTCAATCGTATCAATAATCGATAAATATTTTTCGGTTTTAAACTCTTCAGAGTTAATATCAGTTACTTTTGAATCATCTACTGTGATCTCCTCCATGTCTAGCCTTGACAACATATCCGGAACAACGTTTTTGGAACCTTTTCTGTGTTCAATCGAAAATTTGCAGCCCTGGAGCTTTAAACTCCATCGTGCCAGTCTTCCATTAAGGTCTTGCTGTCTCATTAGCCATTGAAGGCTTGAATGGTCCGTGATTACCGTAAAATCCATCAGTTCAATATATTGTCGAAACCTTTCGATGGCCAACAGTACCGCTAGACACTCTTTTTCCGTTGTCGAGTAATTCTTTTGAGCTGTATTCAATTTTCCAGAGAAGTATTCGATGGGGTGTTCCCCATTACTTTCGTCTTTTTGAAACAACACGGCTCCTATACCTACATTCGAGGCGTCGCATTGGACAAAAAAAGGTCTTCTAAAATCGGGGCTCGAAAGAAATGGGCTCTAAATTAAGCATTGTTTCAGCTCTTCAAATGATTTATCTGCTTCAGGTGTAAAATGGAATTTAGCAGATATTTTTAACGTGTCCGTGATGGGTGCTGTAAGGGTTGAAAAATCAGGAATGAACCTGCGATACCATCCTACGGTTTTTTTGGGGGCTTTATAGTCAAAATAGCCTCAACCTTACTGGAATCGGGTTTTATTTTGCCACCTCCAATGATGTAACCGAGGTATCTTAGCTCTTTATAACAGAATTTGGATTTTTCCATATTCATTGTTAAGCCTGCAGCGGTTAGTTTTTCACCAACGATTTGTAACATTTCCATATGTGATTTGAAATCTGGTGACACAACCAATAGATCGTCTAAGTACACAAAGATTCGGTCTTTTAGTTCAGAAGGTATTACCTTGTCCATCATACGGCATAGGCGTTGCGCAGCGTTGCATAGCCCAAATGGCATAACTTTGAACTGATAATGTGGCCTTCCTTGGACGGTGAATGTAGTCTTTGCTCGGCTTGATTCTTCCAATGGAATTTGCCAGAATGCGTCTTTTAAATCGATGGCTGATATATAATGTGTATCTCCCAATCTAGCTAATAGTCCGTCGATGTTCGGGAGCGGATAGGCGTCTTTTTTTTGTTACTTTATTTAACTCTCGCGCATCCAGACATAATCGGTTCTTTCCAGGCTTCATAACCAAGGTTGTGCGGCTGTTCCATTCAGCGTCTTTGGCAATCTCAATTACATCTAATTCGATCATTCGGTCTAATTCAGCGAATATTAGTTTTTGTACCGCAGGGCTGACTGGGTAGTAGCGCATCTTTTTCGGTGGAGCGTCTCCAGTATCAATTACGTGTTTTTCCAAAGTTGTTTTTCCAAGGCCATATTGAGTATAGCATTTGAAAGCCCGTTTGACATTTTCGAGCACCGTGATCTGTTCTGTGGTCAACTGGTGTATTTTGGTATCCTCATGAGGCGCGATCTCATTTACTGAATTATTGTTAAAGCAAATTGATATGCCAAATCTTTGCCAGAAATCATAACCTAAAATTAAAGTCTGGCTTAAATTAGGAACTAGATAAAAAACCATTTTCTGGATTTTATTACCGCATTGTACCGCAACATTAACTTTGCCCACAATATCGTGATTTCTGCCATCGGCTGTTTTAATTGATGACTTAAAGTTGATTATTTCCCCATTCATTTCTCTAGCTTTTTGAATACTATTTTTACCTAAGCAGCTTACAGAAGCTCCGCTGTCCATAAGTCCTTTAAATTCTAGGCCATTTAGTTTTACTTCCAGGTATGGTCTCATATCGTTTTCTATATTAAGGCAGGCCGATGCTATTTCTTTTCTTTCTTGTTTTCTTCGCGCAAATCCTGTTCTAGCCTTTCTGATGTTTGCGGTTAATTCAGGTTTGACATCCTTCAAAATTTGTTCTCTTTTCGTATTATAACTAATTAATCTTTCTTGGTATGGTGTAATGTTTATGACTCTATTCATGCGTTTTATGGCAGGTGTACTGTCTTTACGTAAAAATTTAATTTGGTTTTTATCAATATTGGGGTTTATTTTTTGATTTTCTAATATAATATTATTTATATTTTCGGTTGCAACTATTTTGGTTAAGTTAATATGGTTAATGTCGTAGTTGCTGGTTTTTGAATCATCTTTTGCGTTTGTCCATTGTTTCACTGAGCCTGGTTTAGCTGTGAACATGTCGGCCCAGGTTTCACCATGTTCTTCTGTAAGTTTCCCACACATCTAGGACATTTTGGGGTGATTGCTCCATCTAAGCCACATTTGTAGCAAAACAGGTTGCGTTGCTCTAGAGTGCAATCCATGAAGGCATGTCCGGGATTCTTACAGTTCCAGCATGTAAGTAGTTTGGCTGGGGTGGTGTTGTGCCTTAATGCTTCAATATCAAAATTTTCTTCGTTGGGCAATGGCTCGGTAAAGTTGATTTCTTTGATTCGTCGGAAATTCTGTGGTTGTGGCCGATTAATAGTCCTTTTCGCGATATTTCGTTCCGCTCTCCGGCATTCATATAACAGCTCGTCGACGTTTTCGATTTCAATCGGAAACATAAGCTGAGCGAGTCCGTCTTTTAAATTATCTTTAATGATGCGAACCAATTCGTATTCGTGGATCTGAGAACGCATCTGGTTCTTTAACTTTATAATTTCGGTAATGTAGGTATCAGCTGTTTCAGGAGGCATTTGTCTTCTTTCTAAAATTTTTCGCTGTATTTCGAAATCGCTTTCAAAGTTGCGGAATTTTCTTATCAAATTATACTTAAAAACGTCCCACTGGCAAAAAGGATTTTGACGGCGGAAGATCCAGAACCATTCATAGGCTCTTCCGGTCAATAGGTGATGAAAACCTTTCATCAAAACATCCCAGGAACAGTTGTAATCTTCCCTCAATGCTTCTACACGAAACACAAAGTCTTCCACGCCATACGTTTTATTGGAGCCGTCGAATTTTATCCCCCATTTTTCCAACTGGAGAGGCGTGTTTGTTTGTTGGGCAACATTATGGTAGGGCGGTGTAAACGTTGGTTGAAGATTATTATGCAATGGTTGCGGGCGATGTTGTTGGTTTTGTTGTGTAACATTCCGCATAACAGGCTCGTTGTGGTTGTCTCTATTTTGTGGCCCGAACGAATTGTTGTTGTCAAATGAAGAGTTTCTTTCCGACCTAAGAGATTCTCTCACTATCCGTGGTATCATCGCGGTTAAATTTTGCTCCATTTGTCTCATTATCGTGGCTTGTGCTGCACCTACAGAGGCACTGACATATTCTCTCAGGCTTAGTCCATCCACGTTTATTGGCATGTCTGGATCCACGTTTTCAGCTAGCGTAGGCAGTCTGGGGTTTCCTTGGGCCATCATGGAGAATTCTCTGCGAATCTCTCGTGCTGTCAAGCAACTGTATTCGGGAGTAGGGATCGAACTGCGATTAGATTCGGGTGACGAAGTTGTATGCGGACCTAACTCTCGCGGAAAACGTAAAGATAGCAAAGGGGTTACAAGGTTGGTTGGCAGAACGGTTGTGTCTAAACCTGAACTAGATTGTATAGAATTTGGATTTGACGTATCGTGGATCTCGTTAGCCTTACTGGAGGCGGTTTCTAAATCTCGTGGTAATGTGTTATTTCTAGCTGCGATTCTCTCTGAAACTCTCGAAGGCGGTCTAGACATATTGCGAAACCAAATTAATTTTTGTGGTTTACCTACGCGGTGGTATCTTAAGTTCCCTGAAAAAGCAATCTAATAAAAACTAGTCAAAAAAAAAATTTTTCTATTCGAAACCTAAGTATTTCATCAACAGAGTTAGATGAAACTTGACGAGTTGCGAACAAATAGTTTTAAATGGTTAACAAAAGAAGGGTATGAGCGTGTATGATATTATCCTTCGGGAAATCATCCGGTGTATTGGCATATCGCAAAAAAAAAGTTTCTATACTGCCATAAAGATTCTGAAAGTAATGAAATTTCAAGATTTATATCACTTGTTCGAATTTACTTGACATTAAAAAAAAACGCATAAACAGATCGAAAACGGTCCACAAAAGCAAAACATTATTCGTAACTAAAAAAAAACCTTTGTATCGTTAAGAAACTGTATAAGAAAAAGGTTTAGATTTTTTTGCGTGTTGGATTTTTTTTTTTTTTATTTGATTATGAGTCAATAAATCAGTGATTCGTATATGTATATTGATTTGTTTTACATATATTTTATTGATAAGGTTGAATTTTTGTAGTGCATACGTGACAAATTGGGGTCAGTAACGAAAATATTAAGCAAACATTTTTTACATCCTTCGAATCTAGATGTTTCTGATCCTGTTTTAAAAAAACCTTTTAACCCTAACCCTCCGGCAGGGGGTCACCGGTGACCCATTTTACCTTTGAAGTCAAATATCTCCGAAGAAAATTTTTTTTCAGTGATCAAATTTTAGGATAGCTATCAAGAGCATATTTTAAAGCGTTTTTCGCTGGATTTAGGCTACTTACGTTTTTGTACTCCGGGCTGGAGTGCGCCAAAGTCCAATACCCCTCACCCTCCGGGAGCGGGTCACCGGTGACCCGTAATGGCCACCATACATTTTATATGAAAATAATAAATAAGAACACAGTTTTTATTTCTATTTTGTATTTTTTTTTATATTTTATTATTAAATATAGAAAATTATAGGTTGTAATAAAAAAAAGAAATTTTTTTATGGAAATTCAAGAATTTGGACCAAAATTAAAAATTGGCTGGTGGCTCCCTAATAGAATGCTATACAAATTCAACAATTTGGGCCAGTACAGAGCGGTGGCAAGCTCTTGGTATGGGTGGCACACATTGTGCGTTTGCAATTTGAGCATTTTGTACGACCTTTCCGGTCCGATTTCGGATCATTGAAAATGCAAATATAGCAACGACCCTTCGCAACTTTACGACCATCTTTTGTTTTCATCTCAGGCTCTGGTGCTGCTGGTCCAACTACAGGAACGTTTTCGGCAACTGGAACTGGAACTGTAGGAACAAATTGTATAGTTATTCCGAGCATAAGCTCAAGAGCAGCTCTATAATTAGTTTTTCTTATAACCATTTGATCATTTGCTCTCTTTTCCATGTTAGCTGTTGCCAAATCTTTTCCAAGCTGAGTCAAGAAATAGCGTCTAGAAGATCGCCTTTTAGACTTCTCCGGATTCAGTTTACTGAAAACACAAAATGCTGCTAATGCAGCTACATCTAACATATTGAAAAATAAAGCCAACGGCCAACGATTTGTTTTGCGTTTCATTGTGTACTTGGAGAGCATCTGATCCATAACGTCAACACCACCTTTTGTCTTGTTGTAATAGTGGTTCATCTCTTCTTTTCCATATTCATTAGTCACACGAGTGTAGTGCATGGTCGAAAGCAAATAAACTGATTTATTTTTCTTTGTGACAACGGACAAAAGAGTAGTGTCTTTGCTAAATGCATATCGATGTGTTCCAATATCATCGGTACGGTTAGGCTTTAATTCTCTGGGAATATACGGCTTATTCGAACGAAGGGTTCCAACGATACTCATGCCTCGGGTTTTTAACTGGTTGGCCAACGGTAACGACGTAAAGAAATTATCCGTTGTTACGTTCAACCCTGACTGTTTGTATGCATTTACTAACTTCAGAACTATGTTTTGCCCAACGTTAGTTTGTCTCGCAGTACCAGGTTGACGACCCAAATAAATAGTTCCAAAAAGTAGATATCCATCAGCTGTGTTGCATACCCAGAAAATCTTGATCCCATATTTGGCTGGTTTTGATGGGATGTACTGAATAAAACCTGCCGACCTCTGAACGGGAACAACTGCTCATCAATAGTGACGTTCGTGTCTGGATAATAGTTTTCTTTCAAATTTTTCATAAGCATTTCCCAAACGTCACTTATTGGGGCAGCTTTATCACTTTCTTTTCTAGTCGCTCTGGTATATGCATTGTCGAAACGGATGACACGCAGAATCTGTTGAAATCGATCACGACTCATCGCTGCTTTATAGATTGGATGACTGCAGTCACTCCAAAGCCATGGAATTAGATCGTCATTTTGGCCATTCACGCCCATTACCAAAAGAATTCCAAGAAAAGCATTCAGCTCATCAATACTGATTACACGAAAATCACGTTTTTTGATAGGTTGGGCAGCAATTTCAGCATGATGCATTCTATTGAAATCCGCAGCTAAATCTAAGCCCTTTTTATTGCTGTGTCTGAGTATTTCATCTTTCAAATTTGTCGTAAAAAACTCATCAAATATTTCCTTGGCAGTCATTTCTTTTCGAAACTTTCGATGAGGTCCACCTAAATTCAAACCATTACTTAGAAACTATTCACACAATATCCACGAATGAATGAATCACCTTTTTTACGTAGAACATTGTGTGATGGTACATTTCCCTGTGGCAGCTGGTTTTTAAACCATTCCGTTAAGTCTGGTGCAATGTATTTTTCGCCAATAATAGGTATATCACCACGACTTTCATCTTCGTCTTCATCCTCGATGTCAGGTGATTCAACCACGATTTCATCTTCAATGTCAGAAGCCTCATCATTATCAGGTAACCATTCATCTTCACTGTCATTTTGGAATTCAACAGGCTCATCCTCATCATCAGTTTCAAACAAGAAATCCATGTTTGCTGCAGTTAATCTATATATAAACACTCGTTCAAAACAATATCAAAATCGAATCATGCACATAAAAACTTACGCGTTTACAGTTAGCACACCTCTTCTCCATGGAAGCCTATCTAAAGATTTATTTTTGCTATAAGAAAACACAATGGACACAACAAAATAATGGACAATTACAATGACAATAGACCAAAAAATGGAATAAAAATTTACTTTTGTCCTTCTCCCGAACTAGTGGATTATCCCGCAGCAGCAGCACCTGAAGATTCACCTCCAGCCGCAGCAGAATCTGAACATTCACCAGAATGTTCCACATCCATTTCACGTCTACCACGTTTCGGCATTTTATTGAAGAATAAAATTATTTTATGTGCACGAACCACAAATCATCAACTGCTTATGTTAAAAGCATAACATGAACTGACATGCACGCACTAAATTCAAAAAACAAGAATAAGAATGGAGAGAGAGAATAAAAACATCCACGCACTTAATTCAAAAAACAAGAATGAGAATGGAGAGAGAGATTAAAAACGATGCACTCAACGCCATACAAAATACACACGGGTCACCGGTGACACCCTCCCGGAGTCTATGAGGTAAAATGTTTGCCGGAGGGTTAGAGTTAATCAATCGAATATTGGATGGTGAATATAATTTGATTAAATGTTTTGTTGTCAACTCTTAATAATTACTGTTTAGTCAAAAGTTGCTCAAATTTATAAAAAATGTCAATGGTGAGAATTGTCGGTTCTTGTTTACCAGTTACACTGGATTTCAATGTAAAGTTAACCTCCCAAACTCATCTCTAGTTATAACAAAAACAGCAGCTAATGTACACTTAGCTATAAGGCCTTCTGGTTCATGTCTTCTGAATCTGTCGTAATTCGATCTGACCTGGTTGGTTTCCCAATGTTCGAAAATTATTAATGAAAACGTTGCTACGCAGGCATGGTACTGTGTGTACCATCCGGGACATCCGTAATCTATAATATTTTCTCCTAATGAGCGAAAAGTCAAGGCATTTTTTTTTTTTTAAATACCTGAATGTTTTTGGGGCCAAATTGTCATTATTGTCTGAGATTAACCTCCCAAAATCATTTCTAATTACAGCAAAAACAGCAGCTGATGTACACATAGGTATGTAGCATTTAGGTGCATGTCTTCTGTATTTGCTATAATTCGATAAGACCAGGTTGGTTTATCGTGGACGGTTATGGTAAAGATGAGGATTCATCGTCTGACCAAAAAAAAATTTTCGTGCCCCACGTTGGGCGCCATTTTGTGACGATTTATTTAACCGATTGTGTGCGTGAAGCAGCTGAATGCGGGAAAGGCACGTATAGTAGCTCAACTGTGGCTCGCCGGGATAATGGGTGGGATCTTTCTTTGTATTTTCCGCTACGGTTCGTCAACAAAAATATTATCATCGTGCCATACAAAAAAAAAAGTGAAGCTTACAAGGAAACTCACACGTGAAAACGTGTCGTAAAAAGTACGGGACGACTAAAAAAAAACTATTGATTTCAGACAGACTACCGACATTTCTCACCGCCTATCACATCTACACCATTGAACAGGTTCCAACTTTAACTTTCCTGGTATGTAGGGTTTTGATTAAGTTTACCCTACACAGGCTTGCCCTCCCCTATATTACGTTTTACCGCCATCCGTGACAATATCAGTGCCTTAAAAAAATTTTTAATATTGTCCCTATTCATTACTTACCAATTAGTCAGTATGCCTACTCTTCAACCTTTTTTGGAAATTAGTACATGTTAGACATATTGTTTTATTTTAATATCGAAATGGTAAAAATTTATTGAAAAAAAAACGGGTTCAATTATCTTAAAGTCTATACAATTAACTTAAGATCTTAGATTTATTGAGCATAAATTAAAAACGGCTTTGAAAGAAAAAAAAAAGGATAGCCAAACTTACTAAAAGCTTCATTCTTGCTTTAACGACACTCCGATTGTTTGTCTAATTATAACTCAGGCGATTGATTGGTCTTTTCTTTCTTTCTGTAAGGTGTTTTTATTTTATTTCAATGTTATTTTTTTTTTTACACCCTAAAATTTTATTTTTTTTTTTTTTTTTTTTTGCTTAAGCATACTACTTAACTAGTAGTTCAGGTTAATTTTAAATCATAGTTATTAGGGTCTGACATGGACCATTTATGACTATTTAATGCGAGCTCTATTCTTACAAAATATACATTCTAGTTCTTTTTTTTTTTGATTCATTTTATCCTATTTTTTTTTTTTAAATAATATACATTTTTTTTTATTATAATTTATCAGCTTGGATTAATCCCTTTTTTCTTTACCTTATTTTTATACGATAATTAAAATACAAATACATACATTTATGTTATTTTTTCTTTCTCTTTTTTTTAAACTTACTGATTGATGCGCTGTAATGATGAGTCGTCGATGTGGCTGCAGCCCTGTGGCGGATTGTGATATCTCGTGTCGATGAACAGTATTGCCTGTTGCTGGCTTTGCTGGTGTCGATGCTTTTTGCAGATGATCTGGGATGACGTAGAGATAGACGTGGACCTTCACTGCACTTCGGTTCAGTGTCAAAGTTTTTTTTTTTTTTTTGGATATTTCAGATTTTTCTATTATTATACAAGGAAATTAAAAGTGTGTTTTTTTTTGTTCTTTGCCTTGAACTAGGTCTTTATATAAATTTTTTTTATTTTTTTATTTTTGAACACATTTTAAAGTCTGGTTAATAATAAGGTCTTTATGTCATGGTTTTTCATCTTTTGGATACAAAATTTTAAAGTTTGGTTAATAATTTTTACAAAAAATTTTTTTTTGCCTTTAATAAGATCTTTATGACACGTTTTTTTTTTTTTGCATAGGAAATTTTAAAGTTTGGTTACTAAATTTTTACAAAAATTTTTTTTAATTGTGTTATCTTTTATTCTTTTGCCTTTAATAAGATCTTTATAACACGTTTTTTTTTTTGCAAACGAAATTTTAAAGTTTGGTTACTAAATTTTTACAACCTTTTTTTCTGATACAAAAAAATTCGAAGTTTTCTTTTAGTTTTAGCTTGTCTTCCCCGGTTTGTAATCATGGGCACGTTTTCTCTTTATTTTTCGCGTATATAAAAGTTTGAAATACATGTCTTTCTTTAACTTTACGAAATTTAATGTCTCACCCCCTTATTTTTTTAGGTTAGTTTTCGTTATATATACTTTTTGTTTGGTCTCTTCCTCCGCAAACTTATGTGTACAAATTGATGCAAGTGGATGCGATTGTTACCTTTGGCAATTATATATATTTTTTTTTTCGTTTTTGGTGAAGTCTACCAAGAATTCCAACGTTTTAAAAAAAAATCTTCAGTTTAGGGGAAGTCTCGCAAAGTGATGCTTGTTTTAACGACCCACGCTCGAGATTGAACGCCCTTTTTCGCGTCATCAAACAACGCTATCCCTCTTTTTTTTCCATTTTTTATTTTTCTTTATTGTCCTCGTGACTTCATCGACCGCCACGTATCTTTCAATGACATCTTTGTCAAAATCTTCGTTAGGTTTTGTTTTCGAAGTATGGCAACTACCCCGATCACTACAAGTCATTGTGACTTAAAACAACCATTCTAAAAAAAAACGCTAGATGGAGGTTTTTCCTACTTTTGTTTTTTTATCAAATATTTATAAATGATTTTAATTAAAAGGACAAGAAAAAAAGGAATTACAATGAGGGTGGCCGTCACAAAGCCAGTTATTTTCAAACAGCCTGCGTAGTGAAAATGATTGGGAATTGCTGAAAAGGTACGTATGTGAACGATAAACGTAAGTAACAAAAAAATGAACGCAAACAAAATGTAGAGAAACGGTGATAAACGAAGGAATGTAAAGAAACATTTGACCTACTTTCCTTTCTATTCTAGTGCTTACACTTCGAAAAGTTCAATGAACTTTAGCAGTTGATCGACACAAGGGATGCTGTGTAAGTAAGGCAAGCCAAACTGCCATGGTTATTTTCTTTCTTTTGTTTACAACATTCGATGTTCAACTAAAATTCAATAACAATTGTTTGTCATGGTTTTGTTGAACAAAATTTTTGAACTGGTGAAAACCACTAACCGAACCCACGATTTTTCCCCTTTTTTCATAGCTACGTATTCGCATAAAGAAAAGGAAGATATATTTTGGCAGTATGGATGATATTTTGGTGAGGCATGTCCAACCAAAGAAAATTCTAAATATTAAGATTCGGTACAATTAAGTATTTTTTTATCTTTTTTTTTCCATCGGTGGTTGACTTGCTTAATGGGTTTGTTTCTTTTTCAGGTTTTTTTTTTTTTTTTGTCATCTGTTATCTACCCAAACAGGGAATCCAAAAACGACGATTGTATCTCTATAACCTGTGGATATCGAGCGATAGTGTTTGCTGGTTTCGTCCGAATCTGTAAGACAGGTGTGTCTTATTTATTGATAAGGACGATGGAGTAAAAGGCGTAATTTTTTTGTTTAACGGCTACCAATGAGACATTTTTTTTTTTTAAATTAATTTTAGACTGGTTCGAGGCTTAACATGTGCCAATACGCATGAAAATTGAGTCTGTTTTGAAATGGTGTTGACTCTTTCCGTCGGATATTTTCAACAGCTAAGTGTTCTTATCACAAAAAAAAAAGAATTTTAGTTGTTTAATCTATATTTGGTTTCTTTTCAGGTGACTCTCGAGAATCTTGTGATTTAGTGGGAGATTAAATTATAAGCAAAAACTTGTGACTATTTCACTGTAGTGTCGGCTATGACGGCTGCTAAGATGGACAGGTAAAACCAATTAGAATTGGACGGTCATGGAGAAAAGTATTTGCTGAATAACTTTACACGCAAGGAAATTTATGCTAAAAAAAAGGCGACTCATTTTATATTAGATTGTGTCTATCGGAATCATGTGCGAAATCTAATGTTGTAATAAAACAAAACTATGAGAAATTTACATTACGGGTTGATGTTCAATCTCTTGCTTGTTAATGTATAAAAAATATTATTTTGCTCTCGTTACTGTTTTTAAAGTCCTTAAAATCAGATAAACCTAATTCAATCAGGGCTTTTAGTATCGGTGATAGTTTTTCAAATAAGGTGGAAATTAATTAATATCTTGCAATAAATGTTTTCAGAGTCCGGGGATCATTCACAAAAAAGACTATTCTAAATGCACAGTTACATTAGCATCCAGGAAAAAGGTCAAACCTTATCGCGGTTATTTCGATATGTAAGGGATAATTTTTTTAAACACAGATATTGATGACCTGTAGGCAATGAAGCTGATTTTGGCTTAGGTTTAGAATGATAATACAAGTATTTTCTCTTTATCATTTTTGTGGTTTTTAAAACATGTCCGACCTTAGCCTTCATTTTCATTGTTTGAGGTGTTGGGCGTGTATTATACCAATCAATTGGCCTTTTAGGTTTTCGATTTCATATTGGCAATTTCCAACCGCTTTTCTAATACGACATTTAAGCCATTTCTGAAAACTTCCTGTCCTGGTTTAAACATTACGTACCGAGTTCGTTTATTATACGAGCGTCTATTTCTCTCGTAAGCGTCATGCAATTTGTTTTTCATCTTTTGATGAATAAGCTGCATGTGTGCTGAATTCGGAAGTACCAGAGTTTCACCGTTGTCTACGGAGCCAAGTTTCTTTAGTATCTCGTATGCTTGTGCGTGAGTTATCATTTGAAATCCGGTTAGTGCGAAATACGGCGATGTTCCCGTAGATGAATGGACTGTAGCGCGTAGTGAACATTCGATTTTAGACAAATTTTCGTCCCATCTAGACTGATCGGATTGAAGATAACTTCTGATACCGCTTAAAATAGTTTAATTGACCCTTTCACTCGCGTTAGCTTGGGGTGCATGTATAGCTGTTCTTAAATGTCTTATACCATAAAGTTTTAATAATTCTTGGAAAGAATCTGATGTAAATTGCTTTCCATTATCCGAGTGTATAATCTCAGGGACTCCGAATTTATGAAATATTTCCTCGGTCAAGAACTTATTAACCGTTTTCGTAGTCGCTTTATGCATTGCTTTCAAAATGACAAATTTTGTTTTGTGGTCAAGTACGATAAAGATGTACGCATTGCCTGACTTTGTACGCGGATACGGTCCCAGAAAGTCGACATATATTTTTTGAAAGGGTCTTTGCATCATTACCTCTTTACCCATAGCTGGTCTTGTTATTTGTTTAGGATGTTTGATCTCTTTACAAATATCACATTCTTTAACAAAATTGTGTATTTGTTTAACCATCGATGGCCAATAAAAATACTCTCTTATATTGTGCAAGGTCTTAGCTGTACCACCATGCGAAGTATTTTGTATATGTGATTTTTTTATCACTTCATTGGTTAATCCTTCCGGGAGCCATATTTTCCAGCAGTCACCTTCGCTATCGACATTGTCGCGGTTGAATTTGAGTCTCTTATAAATAATGCCTTCACAAACCTTAAGATCCGGTAGTCGTTCTCGATTTTGTTCAATCGTATCAATAATCGATAAATATTTTTCGGTTTTAAACTCTTCAGAGTTAATATCAGTTACTTTTGAATCATCTACTGTGATCTCCTCCATGTCTAGCCTTGACAACATATCCGGAACAACGTTTTTGGAACCTTTTCTGTGTTCAATCGAAAATTTGCAGCCCTGGAGCTTTAAACTCCATCGTGCCAGTCTTCCATTAAGGTCTTGCTGTCTCATTAGCCATTGAAGGCTTGAATGGTCCGTGATTACCGTAAAATCCATCAGTTCAATATATTGTCGAAACCTTTCGATGGCCAACAGTACCGCTAGACACTCTTTTTCCGTTGTCGAGTAATTCTTTTGAGCTGTATTCAATTTTCCAGAGAAGTATTCGATGGGGTGTTCCCCATTACTTTCGTCTTTTTGAAACAACACGGCTCCTATACCTACATTCGAGGCGTCGCATTGGACAAAAAAAGGTCTTCTAAAATCGGGGCTCGCAGGAAATGGGCTCGAAATTAAGCGTTGTTTCAGCTCTTCAAATGCTTTATCTGCTTCAGGTGTAAAATGGAATTTAGCAGATATTTTTAACGTGTCCGTGATGGGTGCTGTAAGGGTTGAAAAATCAGGAATGAACCTGCGATACCATCCTACGGTTCCTAGAAACTTTCGAACGTCCTTTGGTTTTTTTGGGGGCTTTATAGTCAAAATAGCCTCAACCTTACTGGAATCGGGTTTTATTTTGCCACCTCCAATGATGTAACCGAGGTATCTTAGCTCTTTATAACAGAATTTGGATTTTTCCATATTAATTGTTAAGCCTGAAGCGGTTAGTTTTTCACCAACGATTTGTAACATTTCCATATGTGATTTGAAATCTGGTGACACAACCAATAGATCGTCTAAGTACACAAAGATTCGGCCTTTTAGTTCAGAAGGATTACCTTGTCCATCATACGGCATAGGCGTTGCGCAGCGTTGCATAGCCCAAATGGCATAACTTTGAACTGATAATGTGGCCTTCCTTGGACGGTGAATGTAGTCTTTGCTCGGCTTGATTCTTCCAATGGAATTTGCCAGAATGCGTCTTTTAAATCGATGGCTGATATATAATGTGTATCTCCCAATCTAGCTAATAGTCCGTCGATGTTCGGGAGCGGATAGGCGTCTTTTTTTTGTTACTTTATTTAACTCTCGCGCATCTAGACATAATCGGTTCTTTCCAGGCTTCATAACCAAGGTTGTGCGGCTGTTCCATTCAGCATCTTTGGCAATCTCAATTACATCTAATTCGATCATTCGGTCTAATTCAGCGAATATTAGTTTTTGTACCGCAGGGCTGACTGGGTAGTAGCGCATCTTTTTCGGTGGAGCGTCTCCAGTATCAATTACGTGTTTTTCCAAAGTTGTTTTTCCAAGGCCATGTTGAGTATAGCATTTGAAAGCCCGTTTGACATTTTCGAGCACCGTGATCGGTTCTGTGGTCAACTGGTGTATTTTGGTATCCCCATGAGGCGCGATTTGATTTACTGAATTATTGTTAAAGCAAATTGATATGCCAAATCTTTGCCAGAAATCATAACCTAAAATTAAAGTCTGGCTTAAATTAGGAACTAGATAAAAAACCATTTTCTGGATTTTATTACCGCATTGTACCGCAACATTAACTTTGCCCACAATATCGTGATTTCTGCCATCGGCTGTTTTAATTGATGACTTAAAGTTGATTATTTCCCCATTCATTTCTCTAGCTTTTTGAATACTATTTTTACCTAAGCAGCTTACAGAAGCTCCGCTGTCCATAAGTCCTTTAAATTCTAGGCCATTTAGTTTTACTTCCAGGTATGGTCTCATATCGTTTTCTATATTAAGGCAGGCCGATGCTATTTCTTTTCTTTCTTGTTTTCTTCGCGCAAATCCTGTTCTAGCCTTTCTGATGTTTGCGGTTAATTCAGGTTTGACATCCTTCAAAATTTGTTCTCTTTTCGTATTATAACTAATTAATCTTTCTTGGTATGGTGTAATGTTTATGACTCTATTCATGCGTTTTATGGCAGGTGTACTGTCTTTACGTAAAAATTTAATTTGGTTTTTATCAATATTGGGGTTTATTTTTTGATTTTCTAATATAATATTATTTATATTTTCGGTTGCAACTATTTTGGTTAAGTTAATATGGTTAATGTCGTAGTTGCTGGTTTTTGAATCATCTTTTGCGTTTGTCCATTGTTTCACTGAGCCTGGTTTAGCTGTGAACATGTCGGCCCAGGTTTCACCATGTTCTTCTGTAAGTTTCCCACACATCTAGGACATTTTGGGGTGATTGCTCCATCTAAGCCACATTTGTAGCAAAACAGGTTGCGTTGCTCTAGAGTGCAATCCATGAAGGCATGTCCGGGATTCTTACAGTTCCAGCATGTAAGTAGTTTGGCTGGGGTGGTGTTGTGCCTTAATGCTTCAATATCAAAATTTTCTTCGTTGGGCAATGGCTCGGTAAAGTTGATTTCTTTGATTCGTCGGAAATTCTGTGGTTGTGGCCGATTAATAGTCCTTTTCGCGATATTTCGTTCCGCTCTCCGGCATTCATATAACAGCTCGTCGACGTTTTCGATTTCAATCGGAAACATAAGCTGAGCGAGTCCGTCTTTTAAATTATCTTTAATGATGCGAACCAATTCGTATTCGTGGATCTGAGAACGCATCTGGTTCTTTAACTTTATAATTTCGGTAATGTAGGTATCAGCTGTTTCAGGAGGCATTTGTCTTCTTTCTAAAATTTTTCGCTGTATTTCGAAATCGCTTTCAAAGTTGCGGAATTTTCTTATCAAATTATACTTAAAAACGTCCCACTGGCAAAAAGGATTTTGACGGCGGAAGGTCCAGAACCATTCATAGGCTCTTCCGGTCTATAGGTGATGAAAACCTTTCATCAAAACATCCCAGGAACAGTTGTAATCTTCCCTCAATGCTTCTACACGAAACACAAAGTCTTCCACGCTATACGTTTTATTGGAGCCGTCGAATTTTATCCCCTATTTTTCCAACTGGAGAGGGGTGTTTGTTTGTTGGGCAACATTATGATAGGGCGGTGTAAACGTTGGTTGAAGATTAATATGCAATGGTTGCGGGCGATGTTGTTGGTTTTTTGTGTAACATTCCGCATAACAGGCTCGTTGTGGTTGTCTCTATTTTGTGGCCCGAACGAATTGTTGTTGTCAAATGAAGAGTTTCTTTCCGACCTAAGAGATTCTCTCACTATCCGTGGTATCATCGCGGTTAAATTTTGCTCCATTTGTCTCATTATCGTGGCTTGTGCTGCACCTACAGAGGCACTGACATATTCTCTCAGGCTTAGTCCGTCCACGTTTATTGGCATGTCTGGATCCACGTTTTCAGCTAGCGTAGGCAGCCTGGGGTTTCCTTGGGCCATCATGGAGAATTCTCTGCGGATCTCTCGTGCTGTCAAGCTACTGTATTCGGGAGTAGGGATCGAACTGCGATTAGATTCGGGTGACGAAGTTGTATGCGGACCTAACTCTCGCGGAAAACGTAAAGATAGCAAAGGGGTTACAAGGTTGGTTGGCAGAACGGTTGTGTCTAAACCTGAACTAGATTGTATAGAATTTGGATTTGACGTATCGTGGATTTCGTTAGCCTTACTGGAGGCGGTATCTTAATCTCGTGGTAATGTGTTATTTCTAGCTGCGATTCTCTCTGAAACTCTCGAAGGCGGTCTAGACATATTGCGAAACCAAATTAATTTTTGTGGTTTACCTACGCGGTGGTATCTTAAGTTCCCTGAAAAAGCAATCTAATAAAAACTAGTCAAAAAAAAAATTTTTTCTATTCGAAACCTAAGTATTTCATCAACAGAGTTAGATGAAACTTGACGAGTTGCGAACAAATAGTTTTAAATGGTTAACAAAAGAAGGGTATGAGCGTGGATGATATTTTCCTTCGGGAAATCATCCGGTGTATTGGCGTATCGCAAAAAAAAAGTTTCTATACTGCCATAAAGATTCTGAAAGTAATGAAATTTCAAGATTTATATCACTTGTTCGAATTGACTTGACATAAAAAAAAACGCATAAACAGATCGAAAACGGTCCACAAAAGCAAAACATTATTCGTAACTAAAAAAAAACCTTTGTATCGTTAAGAAACTGTATAAGAAAGAGGTTTAGATTTTTTTGCGTGTTGGATTTTTTTTTTTTTTTTTTTTTTATTTGATTATGAGTCAATAAATCAGTGATTCGTATATGTATATTGATTTGTTTTACATATATTTTATTGATAAGGTTGAATTTTTGTAGTGCATACGTGACAAATTGGGGTCAGTAAGGAAAATATTAAGCAAACATTTTTTACATCCTTTCAATCTAGATGTTTCTGATCCTGTTTTAAAAAAAACCTTTTAACCCTAACCATCCGGCAGGGGGTCACCGGCGACCCATTTTACCTTTGAAGTCAAATATCTCCGAAGAAAATTTTTTTTTAGTGATCAAATTTTAGGATAGCTATCAAGAGCATATTTTAAAGCGTTTTTCGCTGGATTTAGACTACTTACGTTTTTGTACTCCGGGCTGGAGTGCGCCAAAGTCCAATACCCCTCACCCTCCGGGAGCGGGTCACCGGTGACCCGTAATGGCCACCATACATTTTATATGAAAATAATAAATAAGAACACAGTTTTTATTTCTATTTTGTATTTTTTTTTTATATCTTATTATTAAATATAGAAAATTATAGGTTGTAATAAAAAAAAGAAATTTTTTTATGGAAATTCAAGAATTTGGACCAAAATTAAAAATTGGCTGGTGGCCCGCTAATAGAATGCCATACAAATTCAACAATTTGGGCCAGTACAGAGCGGTGGCAAGCTCTTGGTATGGGTGGCACACATTGTGCGTTTGCAATTTGAGCATTTTGTACGACCTTTCCGGTCCGATTTCGGATCATTGAAAATGCAAATATAGCAACGACCCGTCGCAACTTTACGACCATCTTTTGTTTTCATCTCAGGCTCTGGTGCTGCTGGTCCAACTACAGGAACGTTTTCGGCAACTGGAACTGGAACTGTAGGAACAAATTGTATAGTTATTCCGAGCATAAGCTCAAGAGCAGCTCTATAATTAGTTTTTCTTATAACCATTTGATCATTTGCTCTCTTTTCCATGTTAGCTGTTGCCAAATCTTTTCCAAGCTGAGTCAAGAAATAGCGTCTAGAAGATCGCCTTTTAGACTTCTCCGGATTCAGTTTACTGAAAACACAAAATGCTGCTAATGCAGCTACATCTAACATATTGAAAAATAAAGCCAACGGCCAACGATTTGTTTTGCGTTTCATTGTGTACTTGGAGAGCATCTGATCCATAACGTCAACACCACCTTTTGTCTTGTTGTAATAGTGGTTCATCTCTTCTTTTCCATATTCAT
This sequence comes from Cordilura impudica, assembly GCA_963682025.1. Classification (NCBI taxonomy): domain Eukaryota; kingdom Metazoa; phylum Arthropoda; class Insecta; order Diptera; family Scathophagidae; genus Cordilura; species Cordilura impudica. The sequence continues at coordinate 160,071,057 of OY821518.1, forward strand.
TAGTCACACGAGTGTAGTGCATGGTCGAAAGCAAATAAACTGATTTATTTTTCTTTGTGACAACGGACAAAAGAGTAGTGTCTTTGCTAAATGCATATCGATGTGTTCCAATATCATCGGTACGGTTAGGCTTTAATTCTCTGGGAATATACGGCTTATTCGAACGAAGGGTTCCAACGATACTCATGCCTCGGGTTTTTAACTGGTTGGCCAACGGTAACGACGTAAAGAAATTATCCGTTGTTACGTTCAACCCTGACTGTTTGTATGCATTTACTAACTTCAGAACTATGTTTTGCCCAACGTTAGTTTGTCTCGCAGTACCAGGTTGACGACCCAAATAAATAGTTCCAAAAAGTAGATATCCATCAGCTGTGTTGCATACCCAGAAAATCTTGATCCCATATTTGGCTGGTTTTGATGGGATGTACTGAATAAAACCTGCCGACCTCTGAACGGGAACAACTGCTCATCAATAGTGACGTTCGTGTCTGGATAATAGTTTTCTTTCAAATTTTTCATAAGCATTTCCCAAACGTCACTTATTGGGGCAGCTTTATCACTTTCTTTTCTAGTCGCTCTGGTATATGCATTGTCGAAACGGATGACACGCAGAATCTGTTGAAATCGATCACGACTCATCGCTGCTTTATAGATTGGATGACTGCAGTCACTCCAAAGCCATGGAATTAGATCGTCATTTTGGCCATTCACGCCCATTACCAAAAGAATTCCAAGAAAAGCATTCAGCTCATCAATACTGATTACACGAAAATCACGTTTTTTGATAGTTTGGGCAGCAATTTCAGCATGATGCATTCTATTGAAATCCGCAGCTAAATCTAAGCCCTTTTTATTGCTGTGTCTGAGTATTTCATCTTTCAAATTTGTCGTAAAAAACTCATCAAATATTTCCTTGGCAGTCATTTCTTTTCGAAACTTTCGATGAGGTCCACCTAAATTCAAACCATTACTTAGAAACTATTCACACAATATCCACGAATGAATGAATCACCTTTTTTACGTAGAACATTGTGTGATGGTACATTTCCCTGTGGCAGCTGGTTTTTAAACCATTCCGTTAAGTCTGGTGCAATGTATTTTTCGCCAATAATAGGTATATCACCACGACTTTCATCTTCGTCTTCATCCTCGATGTCAGGTGATTCAACCACGATTTCATCTTCAATGTCAGAAGCCTCATCATTATCAGGTAACCATTCATCTTCACTGTCATTTTGGAATTCAACAGGCTCATCCTCATCATCAGTTTCAAACAAGAAATCCATGTTTGCTGCAGTTAATCTATATATAAACACTCGTTCAAAACAATATCAAAATCGAATCATGCACATAAAAACTTACGCGTTTACATTTAGCACACCTCTTCTCCATGGAAGCCTATCTAAAGATTTATTTTTGCTATAAGAAAACACAATGGACACAACAAAATAATGGACAATTACAATGACAATAGACCAAAAAATGGAATAAAAATTTACTTTTGTCCTTCTCCCGAACTAGTGGATTGTCCCGCAGCAGCAGCACCTGAAGATTCACCTCCAGCCGCAGCAGAATCTGAGCATTCACCAGAATGTTCCACATTCATTTCACGTCTACCACGTTTCGGCATTTTATTGAAGAATAAAATTATTTTATGTGCACGAACCACAAATCATCAACTGCTTATGTTAAAAGCATAACATGAACTGACATGCACGCACTAAATTCAAAAAACAAGAATAAGAATGGAGAGAGAGAATAAAAACATCCACGCACTTAATTCAAAAAACAAGAATGAGAATGGAGAGAGAGATTAAAAACGATGCACTCAACGCCATACAAAATACACACGGGTCACCGGTGACACCCTCCCGGAGTCTATGAGGTAAAATGTTTGCCGGAGGGTTAGAGTTAATCAATCGAATATTGGATGGTGAATATAATTTGATTAAATGTTTTGTTGTCAACTCTTAATAATTACTGTTTAGTCAAAAGTTGCTCAAATTTATAAAAAATGTCAATGGTGAGAATTGTCGGTTCTTGTTTACCAGTTACACTGGATTTCAATGTAAAGTTAACCTCCCAAACTCATCTCTAGTTATAACAAAAACAGCAGCTAATGTACACTTAGCTATAAGGCCTTCTGGTTCATGTCTTCTGAATCTGTCGTAATTCGATCTGACGTGGTTGGTTCCCAATATTCGAAAATTATTAATGAAAACGTTGCTACCATCCGGGACATCTGTAATCTATAATATTTTCTCCTAATGAGCGAAAAGTCAAGGCATTTTTTTTTTTTAAATACCTGAATGTTTTTGGGGCCAAATTGTCATTATTGTCTGAGATTAACCTCCCAAAATCATTTCTAATTACAGCAAAAACAGCAGCTGATGTACACATAGGTATGTAGGATTAAGGTGCATGTCTTCTGTATTTGCTATAATTCGATAAGACCAGGTTGGTTTATCGTGGACGGTTATGGTAAAGATGAGGATTCATCGTCTGACCAAAAAAAAATCTTCGTGCCCCACGTTGGGCGCCTTTTTTTGTGACGATTTATTTAACCGATTGTGTGCGTGAAGCAGCTGAATGCGGGAAAGGCACGTATAGTAGCTCAACTGTGGCTCGCCGGGATAATGGGTGGGATCTTTCTTTGTATTTTCCGCTACGGTTCGTCAACAAAAATATTATCATCGTGCCATACAAAAAAAATACGTGAAGTTTACAAGGAAACTCACACGTGAAAACGTGTCGTACAAAGTACGGGACGAATAAAAAAAAACTATTGATTTCAGACGGACTACCGACATTTCTCACCGCCTATCACATCTACACCATTGAACAGGTTCCAACTTTAACTTTCCTGGTATGTAGGGTTTTGATGAAGTTTACCCTACACAGGCTTGCCCTCCCCTATATTACGTTTTACCGCCATCCGTGACAATATCAGTGCCTTAAAAAAAATTTTAATATTGTCCCTATTTATTACTTACCAATTAGTCAGTATGCCTACTCTTCAACCTTTTTTGGAAATTAGTACATGTTAGACATATTGTTTTATTTTAATATCGAAATGGTAAAAATTTATTGAAAAAAAAAAACGGGTTCAATTATCTTAAAGTCTATACAATTAACTTAAGATCTTAGATTTATTGAGGATAAATTAAAAACGCCTTTGAAAGAAAAAAAAAGGATAGCCAAACTTACTAAAAGCTTCATTCTTGCTTTAACGACACTCCGATTGTTTGTCTAATTATAACTCAGGCGATTGATTGGTCTTTTCTTTCTTTCTGTAAGGTGTTTTTATTTTATTTCAATGTTATTTTTTTTTTACACCCTAAAATTTTATTTTTTCTTTTTTCTTTTGCTTAAGCATACTATTTAACAAGTAGTTCAGGTTAATTTTAAATCATAGTTATTAGGGTCTGACATGGACCATTTATGACTATTTAATGCGAGCTCTATTCTTACAAAATATACATTCTAGTTCTTTTTTTTTGATTCATTTTATCCTATTTTTTTTTTTTTAAATAATATACATTTTTTTTTATTATAATTTATCAGCTTGGATTAATCTCTTTTTTCTTTACCTTATCTTTATACGATAACTAAAATACAAATACATACATTTATGTTATTTTTTTCTTTCTCTTTTTTTTTAAACTTACTGATTGATGCGATGTAATGATGAGTCGTCGATGTGGCTGCAGCCCTGCGGCGGATTGTGATATCTCGTGTCGATGAACAGTATTGCCTGTTGCTGGCTTTGCTGGTGTCGATGCTTTTTGCAGATGATCTGGGATTACGTAAAGATAGACGTGGACCTTCACTGCACTTCGGTTCAGTGTCAAAGTTTTTTTTTTTCTTTTTGGATATTTCAGATTTTTCAATTATTATACAAGGAAATTAAAAGTGTTTTTTTTTTGTTCTTTGCCTTGAACTAGGTCTTTATATAAATTTTTTTTATTTTTTTATTTTTGAACACATTTTAAAGTCTGGTTAATAATAAGGTCTTTATGTCATGTTTTTTCATCTTTTGCATACGAAATTTTAAAGTTTGGTTACTAAATTTTTACAAAATTTTTTTTTTAATTGTGTTATCTTTTATTCTTTTGCCTTTAATAAGATCTTTATGACACGTTTTTTTTTTGCATACGAAATTTTAAAGTTTGGTTACTAAATTTTTACAACCTTTTTTTTCTGATACAAAAAAATTCGAAGTTTTCTTTTAGTTTTAGCTTGTCTTCCCCGGTTTGTAATCATGGGCACGTTTTCTCATGTCTTTCTTTAACTTTACGAAATTTAATGTCTCACCCCCTTATTTTTTTAGGTTAGTTTTCGTTATATATACTTTTCGTTTGGTCTCTTCCTCCGCAAACTTATGTGTACAAATTGATGCAAGTGGATGCGATTGTTGCCTTGGGCAATTATATATATATATTTTGTTTCGTTCTTGGTGAAGTCTACCAAGAATTCCAACGTTTTAAAAAAAATCTTCAGTTTAGAGGAAGTCTCGCAAAGTGATGCTTGTTTTAACGACCCACGCTCGAGATTGAATGCCCTTTTTCGCGTCATCAAACAACGCTATCCCTCTTTTTTTTCCCCCATTTTTTATTTTTCTTTATTGTCCTCGTGAGTTCATCGACCGCCACGTATCTTTCAATGACATCTTTGTCAAAACCTTCGTTAGGTTTTGTTTTCGAAGTATGGCAACTACCCTGATCACTACAAGTCATTGTGACTTAAAACAACCATTCTAAAAAAAAAACGCTAGATGGAGGTTTTTCCTTCTTTTGTTTTTTTTTTATCAAATATTTATAAATGATTTTAATTAAAAGGACAAGAAAAAAAGGAATGACAATGAGGGTGGCCGTCACAGATCTTCACTCAAACCTATTAAAAACATAAATATTGCACAATAGTATGGTCAAGGTCGGTACATTTTTCAGCCTAGTCCCCATATATATATAACATCCGATATAATCTTTTTCAAATCTGCAGGGAAAGTTAACAAAAATTCTAATCAGATTAGGGTTATGCTTATTTTCTATACCCAATTAATTGGAGCTAAGACAAATTCTCTAAATGCATGGTATATGGCATCTCATAGGCAGTTTAGACCGACTTTGTTTCTTACTTGTTATTTGTGGACTTGTGTAAATAATGTGAAATTTTTAATGTATTATGAATTTTTACATTTTTTCTGATTAACTGATACAAATGAAGATTTTTGCTTGTATAAATATTTTATTAGTTCTTTTTACTGTATATTGAGTGGCATTTTAAAGTTGGCTTCTGCCTGCAGCTGTATTTGATATGCTAAGCTTTGAATTTTAAAGCCATAAGGTCTAGGAACAAATTGACGATAATCAGGGAACACAATTAATACGATACATGTGGAAAACCATCACCGAAATAAACAACATCCTTGTGATGATTTTGGCGTAGAAACATCAATATATTTGGGGCAATATACTCCAACCATTGCCTCGCCAGAAATATATCAACCCAATGGCAACATTTGCTGACTTTTACAGTATACACATGCACAATGTCCGAAATCTCAAGATTGGTATTTTAAAATCATCTGTGCAATGCCAGCCTGTTAGTTATGTTAGTTATGAAAAGTTTTAAGTAAAGAAATTAAATAAATTAACTTAATAACAAGCAAAATATCAAAGCTCTGATTAAATAAATAAAATAATAATAATAAAGTGCTCAAAAAATAGATAGTGACTATTTAAAAACATAAACATTATATATTAATAAAGTGGAAGCAACAAATTTGTTAATATCACTTATGATATGGCTGAATGTAGTAAATGCAAGTTAGCAATAAGAGGTGAAAGTGGCATACGATGCAATGGAGTATGTGGTAAAGTGTATCACTTTACAAAAAAATGTGCTGGCATAGACCAATATTCGGCAAATATTATTGATGAAGACAATTTTGCACGATATATCTGCAACGATTGTATGCTACATATTCAAAATGTAGATCTTGTTGTAAGAGAAATTCAAAATAGTGTTGATAAAAATAAACAATCTTTGTTAGAATATAAACATGAATTTGAAAGTTCACTAAGGAAAAATGAATGTGAAATTAAATCACTATTGGAAGTAATAGAAAGTCGCTATGACGCGAGATTCAAAAAGATGGATAATATACAGAAATTATGTGAAAAAATGTACAAGAAGTGAAAATCCTATATGGAAACATAAACAAAGTTGAAAATAATAACAAAGATATACGCGATACCATCGAAAAAAATAATAACAAAATGTGCAACGAAATAAAGAAGGTTATAAAAGACACAAACGTAAAAACAAAAAAAATGTCATACGCGCAATCTTTGAAAACGATGCCACATTTATCGAAAAATGTCCCCTTAATTGTTAAACCAAAGGAGAAACAAAGTATAGAAAAAACAAAAGCTGAATTAAATAAAAAAGTTGATCCAATAAATTTTAAAATTACAAATATTGAAAGCAAAAAAACGGTACGGTTGTGATCCAGAGTGAAAATATAGAAGAACGGGAAAAAATTAAAAAGGCGATACAAGGTGAAATTAGTGAAGATTATGAAATAAAAATCCCAAAAGATGTTGATATGCAAATTGTAATCACTGAATTAAACTTTAAAATGTCTGATAAAGAATTAATAGAAAAATTAAAAAAACAGAACGAAATACTAAAAAATAGCAAGATAGACGTTATTAAAATATATGAAAAACAAAAAGATATAATAGAACAATATTTAATGCAAAATTGAAAATAGACAATGAGTGCGTAGTGAACATTCGATTTTAGACAAATTTTCGTCCCATCTAGACTGATCGGATTGAAGATAACTTCTGATACCGCTTAAAATAGTTTGATTGACCCTTTCACTCGCGTTAGCTTGGGGTGCATGTATAGCTGTTCTTAAATGTCTTACACCATAAAGTTTTAATAATTCTTGGAAAGAATCTGATGTAAATTGCTTTCCATTATCCGAGTGTATAATCTCAGGGACTCCGAATTTATGAAATATTTCCTCGGTCAAGAACTTATTAACCGTTTTCGTAGTCGCTTTATGCATTGCTTTCAAAATGACAAATTTTGTTTTGTGGTCAAGTACGATAAAGATGTACGCATTGCCTGACTTTGTACGCGGATACGGTCCCAGAAAGTCGACATATATTTTTTGAAAGGGTCTTTGCATCATTACCTCTTTACCCATAGCTGGTCTTGTTGTTTGTTTAGGATGTTTGATCTCTTTACAAATATCACATTCTTTAACAAAATTGTGTATTTGTTTAACCATCGATGGCCAATAAAAATACTCTCTTATATTGTGCAAGGTCTTAGCTGTACCACCATGCGAAGTATTTTGTATATGTGATTTTTTTATCACTTCATTGGTTAATCCTTCCGGGAGCCATATTTTCCAGCAGTCACCTTCGCTATCGACATTGTCGCGGTTGAATTTGAGTCTCTTATAAATAATGCCTTCACAAACCTTAAGATCCGGTAGTAGTTCTCGATTTTGTTCAATCGTATCAATAATCGATAAATATTTTTCGGTTTTAAACTCTTCAGAGTTAATATCAATTACTTTTGAATCATCTACTGTGATCTCCTCCATGTCTAACCTTGACAACATATCCGGAACAACGTTTTTGGAACCTTTTCTGTGTTCAATCGAAAATTTGTAGCCCTGGAGCTTTAAACTCCATCGTGCCAGTCTTCCATTAAGGTCTTGCTGTCTCATTAGCCATTGAAGGCTTGAATGGTCCGTGATTACCGTAAAATCCATCAGTTCAATATATTGTCGAAACCTTTCGATGGCCAACAGTACCGCTAGACACTCTTTTTCCGTTGTCGAGTAATTCTTTTGAGCTGTATTCAATTTTCCAGAGAAGTATTCGATGGGGTGTTCCCCATTACTTTCGTCTTTTTGAAACAACACGGCTCCTATACCTACATTCGAGGCGTCGCATTGGACAAAAAAAGGTCTTCTAAAATCGGGGCTCGAAAGAAATGGGCTCGAAATTAAGCGTTGTTTCAGCTCTTCAAATGCTTTATCTGCTTCAGGTGTAAAATGGAATTTAGCAGATATTTTTAACGTGTCCGTGATGGGTGCTGTAAGGGTTGAAAAATCAGGAATGAACCTGCGATACCATCCTACGGTTCCTAGAAACTTTCGAACGTCCTTTGGTTTTTTTGGGGGCTTTATAGTCAAAATAGCCTCAACCTTACTGGAATCGGGTTTTATTTTGCCACCTCCAATGATGTAACCGAGGTATCTTAGCTCTTTATAACAGAATTTGGATTTTTCCATATTAATTGTTAAGCCTGCAGTGGTTAGTTTTTCACCAACGATTTGTAACATTTCCATATGTGATTTGAAATCTGGTGACACAACCAATAGATCGTCTAAGTACACAAAGATTCGGTCTTTTAGTTCAGAAGGGATTACCTTGTCCATCATACGGCATAGGCGTTGCGCAGCGTTGCATAGCCCAAATGGCATAACTTTGAACTGATAATGTGGCCTTACTTGGACGGTGAATGTAGTCTTTGCTCGGCTTGATTCTTCCAATGGAATTTGCCAGAATGCGTCTTTTAAATCGATGGCTGATATATAATGTGTATCTCCCAATCTAGCTAATAGTCCGTCGATGTTCGGGAGCGGATAGGCGTCTTTTTTTTTGTTACTTTATTTAACTCTCGCGCATCTAGACATAATCGGTTCTTTCCAGGCTTCATAACCAAGGTTGTGCGGCTATTCCATTCAGCATCTTTGGCAATCTCAATTACATCTAATTCGATCATTCGGTCTAATTCAGCGAATATTAGTTTTTGTACCGCAGGGCTGACTGGGTAGTAGCGCATCTTTTTCGGTGGAGCGTCTCCAGTATCAATTACGTGTTTTTCCAAAGTTGTTTTTCCAAGGCCATGTTGAGTATAGCATTTGAAAGCCCGTTTGACATTTTCGAGCACCGTGATCGGTTCTGTGGTCAACTGGTGTATTTTGGTATCCCCATGAGGCGCGATTTCATTTACTGAATTATTGTTAAAGCAAATTGATATGCCAAATCTTTGCCAGAAATCATAACCTAAAATTAAAGTCTGGCTTAAATTAGGAACTAGATAAAAAACCATTTTCTGGATTTTATTACCGCATTGTACCGCAACATTAACTTTGCCCACAATATCGTGATTTCTGCCATCGGCTGTTTTAATTGATGACTTAAAGTTGATTATTTCCCCATTCATTTCTCTAGCTTTTTGAATACTATTTTTACCTAAGCAGCTTACAGAAGCTCCGCTGTCCATAAGTCCTTTAAATTCTAGGCCATTTAGTTTTACTTCCAGGTATGGTCTCATATCGTTTTCTATATTAAGGCAGGCCGATGCTATTTCTTTTCTTTCTTGTTTTCTTCGCGCAAATCCTGTTCTAGCCTTTCTGATGTTTGCGGTTAATTCAGGTTTGACATCCTTCAAAATTTGTTCTCTTTTCGTATTATAACTAATTAATCTTTCTTGGTATGGTGTAATGTTTATGACTCTATTCATGCGTTTTATGGCAGGTGTACTGTCTTTACGTAAAAATTTAATTTGGTTTTTATCAATATTGGGGTTTATTTTTTGATTTTCTAATATAATATTATTTATATTTTCGGTTGCAACTTTTTTGGTTAAGTTAATATGGTTAATGTCGTAGTTGCTGGTTTCTGAATCATCTTTTGCGTTTGTCCATTGTTTCACTGAGCCTGGTTTAGCTGTGAACATGTCGGCCCAGGTTTCACCATGTTCTTCTGTAAGTTTCCCACACATCTAGGACATTTTGGGGTGATTGCTCCATCTAAGCCACATTTGTAGCAAAACAGGCTGCGTTGCTCTAGAGTGCAATCCATGAAGGCATGTCCGGGATTCTTACAGTTCCAGCATGTAAGTAGTTTGGCTGGGGTGGTGTTGTGCCTTAATGCTTCAATATCAAAATTTTCTTCGTTCGGCAATGGCTCGGTAAAGTTGATTTCTTTGATTCGTCGGAAATTCTGTGGTTGTGGGCGATTAATAGTCCTTTTCGCGATATTTCGTTCCGCTCTCCGGCATTCATATAACAGCTCGTCGACGTTTTCGATTTCAATCGGAAACATAAGCTGAGCGAGTCCGTCTTTTAAATTATCTTTAATGATGCCAACCAATTCGTATTCGTGGATCTGAGAACGCATCTGGTTCTTTAACTTTATAATTTCGGTAATGTAGGTATCAGCTGTTTCAGAAGGCATTTGTCTTCTTTCTAAAATTTTTCGCTGTATTTCGAAATCGCTTTCAAAGTTGCGGAATTTTCTTATCAAATTATACTTAAAAACGTCCCACTGGCAAAAAGGATTTTGACGGCGGAAGGTCCAGAACCATTCATAGGCTCTTCCGGTCAATAGGTGATGAAAACCTTTCATCAAAACATCCCAGGAACAGTTGTAATCTTCCCTCAATGCTTCTACACGAAACACAAAGTCTTCCACGCTATACGTTTTATTGGAGCCGTCGAATTTTATCCCCCATTTTCCCAACTGGAGAGGGGTGTTTGTTTGTTGGGCAACATTATGGTAGGGCGGTGTAAACGTTGGTTGAAGATTATTATGCAATGGTTGCGGGCGATGTTGTTGGTTTTGTTGTGTAACATTCCGCATAACAGGCTCGTTGTGGTTGTCTCTATTTTGTGGCCCGAACGAATTGTTGTTGTCAAATGAAGAGTTTCTTTCCGACCTAAGAGATTCTCTCACTATCCGTGGTATCATCGCGGTTAAATTTTGCTCCATTTGTCTCATTATCGTGGCTTGTGCTGCACCTACAGAGGCACTGACATATTCTCTCAGGCTTAGTCCGTCCACGTTTATTGGCATGTCTGGATCCACGTTTTCAGCTAGCGTAGGCAGTCTGGGGTTTCCTTGGGCCATCATGGAGAATTCTCTGCGAATCTCTCGTGCTGTCAAGCAACTGTATTCGGGAGTAGGGATCGAACTGCGATTAGATTCGGGTGACGAAGTTGTATGCGGACCTAACTCTCGCGGAAAACGTAAAGATAGCAAAGGGGTTACAAGGTTGGTTGGCAGAACGGTTGTGTCTAAACCTGAACTAGATTGTATAGAATTTGGATTTGACGTATCGTGGATCTCGTTAGCCTTACTGGAGGCGGTATCTAAATCTCGTGGTAATGTGTTATTTCTAGCTGCGATTCTCTCTGAAACTCTCGAAGGCGGTCTAGACATATTGCGAAACCAAATTAATTTTTGTGGTTTACCTACGCGGTGGTATCTTAAGTTCCCTGAAAAAGCAATCTAATAAAAACTAGTCAAAAAAAAATTTTTTCTATTCGAAACCTAAGTATTTCATCAACAGAGTTAGATGAAACTTGACGAGTTGCGAACAAATAGTTTTAAATGGTTAACAAAAGAAGGGTATGAGCGTGTATGATATTTTCCTTCGGGAAATCATCCGGTGTATTGGCGTATCGCAAAAAAAAAGTTTCTATACTGCCATAAAGATTCTGAAAGTAATGAAATTTCAAGATTTATATCACTTGTTCGAATTTACTTGACATTAAAAAAAACGCATAAACAGATCGAAAACGGTCCACAATAGCAAAACATTATTCGTAACTAAAAAAAAACCTTTGTATCGTTAAGAAACTGTATAAGAAAAAGGTTTAGATTTTTTTGCGTGTTAGATTTTTTTTTTTTTTTTTTTTTATTTGATTATGAGTCAATAAATCAGTGATTCGTATATGTATATTAATTTGTTTTACATATATTTTATTGATAAGGTTGAATTTTTGTAGTGCATACGTGACAAATTGGGGTCAGTAAGGAAAATATTAAGCAAACATTTTTTACATCCTTCGAATCTAGATGTTTCTGATCCTGTTTTAAAAAAAACCTTTTAACCCTAACCCTCCGGCAGGGGGTCACCGGTGACCCATTTTACCTTTGAAGTCAAATATCTCCGAAGAAAATTTTTTTTCAGTGATCAAATTTTAGGATAGCTATCAAGAGCATATTTTAAAGCGTTTTCCGCTGGATTTAGGCTACTTACGTTTTTGTACTCCGGGCTGGAGTGCGCCAAAGTCCAATACCCCTCACCCTCCGGGAGCGGGTCACCGGTGACCCGTAATGGCCACCATACATTTTATATGAAAATAATAAATAAGAACACAGTTTTTATTTCTATTTTGTATTTTTTTTTATATTTTATTATTAAATATAGAAAATTATAGGTTGTAATGAAAAAAAAAATTTTTTTATGGAAATTCAAGAATTTGGACCAAAATTAAAAATTGGCTGGTGGCCCGCTAATAGAATGCCATACAAATTCAACAATTTGGGCCAGTACAGAGCGGTGGCAAGCTCTTGGTATGGGTGGCACACATTGTGCGTTTGCAATTTGAGCATTTTGTACGACCTTTCCGGTCCGATTTCGGTTCATTAAAAATGCAAATATAGCAACGACCCTTCGCAACTTTACGACCATCTTTTGTTTTCATCTCAGGCTCTGGTGCTGCTGGTCCAACTACAGGAACGTTTTCGGCAACTGGAACTGGAACTGTAGGAACAAATTGTATAGTTATTCCGAGCATAAGCTCAAGAGCAGCTCTATAATTAGTTTTTCTTATAACCATTTGATCATTTGCTCTCTTTTCCATGTTAGCTGTTGCCAAATCTTTTCCAAGCTGAGTCAAGAAATAGCGTCTAGAAGATCGCCTTTTAGACTTCTCCGGATTCAGTTTACTAAAAACACAAAATGCTGCTAATGCAGCTACATCTAACATATTGAAAAATAAAGCCAACGGCCAACGATTTGTTTTGCGTTTCATTGTGTACTTGGAGAGCATGTGATCCATAACGTCAACACCACCTTTTGTCTTGTTGTAATAGTGGTTCATCTCTTCTTTTCCATATTCATTAGTCACACGAGTGTAGTGCATGGTCGAAAGCAAATAAACTGATTTATTTTTCTTTGTGACAACGGACAAAAGAGTAGTGTCTTTGCTAAATGCATATCGATGTGTTCCAATATCATCGGTACGGTTAGGCTTTAATTCTCTGGGAATATACGGCTTATTCGAACGAAGGGTTCCAACGATACTCATGCCTCGGGTTTTTAACTGGTTGGCCAACGGTAACGACGTAAAGAAATTATCCGTTGTTACGTTCAACCCTGACTGTTTGTATGCATTTACTAACTTCAGAACTATGTTTTGCCCAACGTTAGTTTGTCTCGCAGTACCAGGTTGACGACCCAAATAAATAGTTCCAAAGTTAGAGTTAATCAATCGAATATTGGATGGTGAATATAATTTGATTAAATGTTTTGTTGTCAACTCTTAATAATTACTGTTTAGTCAAAAGTTGCTCAAATTTATAAAAAATGTCAATGGTGAGAATTGTCGGTTCTTGTTTACCAGTTACACTGGATTTCAATGTAAAGTTAACCTCCCAAACTCATCTCTAGTTATAACAAAAACAGCAGCTAATGTACACTTAGCTATAAGGCCTTCTGGTTCATGTCTTCTGAATCTGTCGTAATTCGATCTGACCTGGTTGGTTTCCCAATATTCGAAAATTATTAATGAAAACGTTGCTACGCAGGCATGGTACTGTGTGTACCATCCGGGACATCCGTAATCTATAATATTTTCTCCTAATGAGCGAAAAGTCAAGGCATTTTTTTTTTTTTAAATACCTGAATGTTTTTGGGGCCAAATTGTCATTATTGTCTGAGATTAACCTCCCAAAATCATTTCTAATTACAGCAAAAACAGCAGCTGATGTACACATAGGTATGTAGGATTTAGGTGCATGTCTTCTGTATTTGCTATAATTCGATAAGACCAGGTTGGTTTATCGTGGACGGTTATGGTAAAGATGAGGATTCATCGTCTGACCAAAAAAAAAATCTTCGTGCCCCACGTTGGGCGCCATTTTGTGACGATTTATTTAACCGATTGTGTGCGTGAAGCAGCTGAATGCGGGAAAGGCACGTATAGTAGCTCAACTGTGGCTCGCCGGGATAATGGGTGGGATCTTTCTTTGTATTTTCCGCTACGGTTCGTCAACAAAAATATTATCATCGTGCCATACAAAAAAAATACGTGAAGTTTACAAGAAACTCACACGTGAAAACGTGTCGTACAAAGTACGGGACGAATAAAAAAAAACTATTGATTTCAGACGGACTACCGACATTTCTCACCGCCTATCACATCTACACCATTGAACAGGTTCCAACTTTAACTTTCCTGGTATGTAGGGTTTTGATGAAGTTTACCCTACACAGGCTTGCCCTCCCCTATATTACGTTTTACCGCCATCCGTGACAATATCAGTGCCTTAAAAAAAATTTTAATATTGTCCCTATTCATTACTTACCAATTAGTCAGTATGCCTACTCTTCAACCTTTTTTGGAAATTAGTACATGTTAGACATATTGTTTTATTTTAATATCGAAATGGTAAAAATTTATTGAAAAAAAACGGGTTCAATTATCTTAAAGTCTATACAATTAACTTAAGATCTTAGATTTATTGAGGATAAATTAAAAACGCCTTTGAAAGAAAAAAAAAAGGATAGCCAAACTTACTAAAAACTTCATTCTTGCTTTAACGACACTCCGATTGTTTGTCTAATTATAACTCAGGCGATTGATTGGTCTTTTCTTTCTTTCTGTAGGGTGTTTTTATTTTATTTCAATGTTATTTTTTTTACACCCTAAAATTTTATTTTTTCTTTTTTTTTTCTTTTGCTTAAGCATACTATTTAACAAGTAGTTCAGGTTAATTTTAAATCATAGTTATTAGGGTCTGACATGGACCATTTATGACTATTTAATGCGAGCTCTATTCTTACAAAATATACATTCTAGTTCTTTTTTTTTTTTTGATTCATTTTATCCTATTTTTTTTTTAAATAATATACATTTTTTTTTATTATAATTTATCAGCTTGGATTAATCTCTTTTTTCTTTACCTTATCTTTATACGATAACTAAAATACAAATACATACATTTATGTTATTTTTTTCTTTCTCTTTTTTTTTAAACTTACTGATTGATGCGATGTAATGATGAGTCGTCGATGTGGCTGCAGCCCTGTGGCGGATTGTGATATCTCGTGTCGATGAACAGTATTGCCTGTTGCTGGCTTTGCTGGTGTCGATGCTTTTTGCAGATGATCTGGGATGACGTAGAGATAGACGTGGACCGTCACTGCACTTCGGTTCAGTGTCAAAGTTTTTTTTTCAGATTTTTCAATTATTATACAAGGAAATTAAAAGTGTTTTTTTTTGTTCTTTGCCTTGAACTAGGTCTTTATATAAATTTTTTTATTTTTTTATTTTTGAACACATTTTAAAGTCTGGTTAATAATAAGGTCTTTATGTCATGTTTTTTCATCTTTTGCATACGAAATTTTAAAGTTTGGTTACTAAATTTTTACAAAATTTTTTTTTTAATTGTGTTATCTTTTATTCTTTTGCCTTTAATAAGAAATTTATGACACGTTTTTTTTTTTGCATACGAAATTTTAAAGTTTGGTTACTAAATTTTTACAACCTTTTTTTTCTGATACAAAAAAATTCGAAGTTTTCTTTTAGTTTTAGCTTGTCTTCCCCGGTTTGTAATCATGGGCACGTTTTCTCATGTCTTTCTTTAACTTTACGAAATTTAATGTCTCACCCCCTTATTTTTTTAGGTTAGTTTTCGTTATAAATACTTTTTGTTTGGTCTCTTCTTCCGCAAACTTATGTGTACAAATTGATGCAAGTGGATGCGATTGTTGCTTTGGGCAATTATATATATATTTTTTTTCGTTCTTGGTGAAGTCTACCAAGAATTCCAACGTTTTAAAAAAAAATCTTCAGTTTAGAGGAAGTCTCGCAAAGTGATGCTTGTTTTAACGACCCACGCTCGAGATTGAATGCCCTTTTTCGCGTCATCAAACAACGCTATCCCTCTTTTTTTTCCCCCATTTTTTATTTTTCTTTATTGTCCTCGTGACTTCATCGACCGCCACGTATCTTTCAATGACATCTTTGTCAAAACCTTCGTTAGGTTTTGTTTTCGAAGTATGGCAACTACCCTGATCACTACAAGTCATTGTGACTTAAAACAACCATTCTAAAAAAAACGCTAGATGGAGGTTTTTCCTTCTTTTGTTTTTTTTATCAAATATTTATAAATGATCACAGATCTTCACTCAAACCTATTAAAAACATAAATATTGCACAATAGTATGGTCAAGGTCGGTACATTTTTCAGCCTAGTCCCCATATATATATAACATCCGATATAATCTTTTTCAAATCTGCAGGGAAAGTTAACAAAAATTCTAATCAGATTAGGGTTATGCTTATTTTCTATACCCAATTAATTGGAGCTAAGACAAATTCTCTAAATGCATGGTACATGGCATCTCATAGGCAGTTTAGACCGACTTTGTTTCTTACTTGTTATTTGTGGACTTGTGTAAATAATGTGAAATTTTTAATGTATTATGAATTTTTACATTTTTTCTGATTAACTGATACAAATGAAGATTTTTGCTTGTATAAATATTTTATTAGTTCTTTTTACTGTATATTGAGTGGCATTTTAAAGTTGGCTTCTGCCTGCAGCTGTATTTGATATGCTAAGCTTTGAATTTTAAAGCCATAAGGTCTAGGAACAAATTGACGATAATCAGGGAACACAATTAATACGATACATGTGGAAAACCATCACCGAAATAAACAACATCCTTGTGATGATTTTGGCGTAGAAACATCAATATATTTGGGGCAATATACTCCAACCATTGCCTCGCCAGAAATATATCAACCCAATGGCAACATTTGCTGACTTTTACAGTATACACATGCACAATGTCCGAAATCTCAAGATTGGTATTTTAAAATCATCTGTGCAATGCCAGCCTGTTAGTTATGTTAGTTATGAAAAGTTTTAAGTAAAGAAATTAAATAAATTAACTTAATAACAAGCAAAATATCAAAGCTCTGATTAAATAAATAAAATAATAATAATAAAGTGCTCAAAAAATAGATAGTGACTATTTAAAAACATAAACATTATATATTAATAAAGTGGCAAATAAAATATTAACAAAAAGTTGAATTTTCTTTTCGGAAGCAACAAATTTGTTAATATCACTTATGATATGGCTGAATGCAGTAAATGCAAGTTAGCAATAAGAGGTGAAAGTGGCATACGATGCAATGGAGTATGTGGTAAAGTGTATCACTTTACAAAAAAAATGTGCTGGCATAGACCAATATTCGGCAAATATTATTGATGAAGACAATTTTGTACGATATATCTGCAACGATTGTATGCTACATATTCAAAATGTAGATCTTGTTGTAAGAGAAATTCAAAATAGTGTTGATAAAAATAAACAATCTTTGTTAGAATATAAACATGAATTTGAAAGTTCACTAAGGAAAAATGAATGTGAAATTAAATCACTATTGGAAGTAATAGAAAGTCGCTATGACGCGAGATTCAAAAAGATGGATAATATACAGAAATTATGTGAAAAAAATGTACAAGAAGTGAAAATCCTATATGGAAACATAAACAAAGTTGAAAATAATAACAAAGATATACGCGATACCATCGAAAAAAATAATAACAAAATGTGCAACGAAATAAAGAAGGTTATAAAAGACACAAACGTAAAAAAAACAAAAATGTCATAAGCGCAATCTTTGAAAACGATGCCACATTTATCGAAAAATGTCCCCTTAATTGTTAAACCAAAGGAGAAACAAAGTATAGAAAAAAACAAAAGCTGAATTAAATAAAAAAGTTGATCCAATAAATTTTAAAATTACAAATATTGAAAGCAAAAAACGGTACGGTTGTGATCCAGAGTGAAAATATAGAAGAACGGGAAAAAATTAAAAAGGCGATACAAGGTGAAATTAGTGAAGATTATGAAATAAAAATCCCAAAAGATGTTGATACGCAAATTGTAATCACTGAATTAAACTTTAAAATGTCTGATAAAGAATTAATAGAAAAATTAAAAAAACAGAACGAAATACTAAAAAATAGCAAGATAGACGTTATTAAAATATATGAAAAACAAAAAGATATAATAGAACAATATTTAATGCAAAATTGAAAATAGACAATGAATCGTATCCGAAAATAATAACAGGTCAAAAGCTTAATTTAGGATGGGACAGATGTAGGGTTTTTGATGGTACGGACATTATGCAATGCTTCAAATGCCAAGGATATAACCATAAAGCGTCGGACTGTAAGAATGAAATTGTATGCTACAAATGCCATGGAAACTACAGAGGTAAAGATTGTAATTCTAAAGTAATCATGAAATGTATTAATTGCATGAAAGAGAATAAAAGACTAAATTTAGGACTTGATGAGAATCATGTCACCAATAACCGGGACTGTCCGGTGTATCAAAATAAATTGAATCTTCGAAAGAGAAGGATGGGTTTATCAATCTAGCAACCAAACCAGATTCATGGTATATACACAAACATTCAAGGCTTGATTAATAACTTCAACAAATTAGAAATAATAGCAGCAATTAATAAACCTGAGTTCATAATTTTAATAGAAACGCATCAAACTGATGAAATTGATGAAAGTGAAATTGAAATAGACCAATACAAGCATTATAGCACCTTATCGGATTCATCTAGAACTGGGGGAGTAATAGTTTATTCCAAAAAACATTGGCATATAAAAAATATCAAAAATAACATTAAAGACACAAAACACTGGATTAGTGCGTATATGGCGAAATATGAAAAAACATCAATAATAATAATAATAGTAATATATAGGTCACCAAGTAGTTCAAAATCAGAATTCTGTGATACATTTCAAGATTTTTTAGAAGAAATATGTGAAATAAACTGTGATATTTTAATAGCTGGAGATTTTAACATTGACTGGAAAAATTATTTTTATACAAGCAGATTGGAAAGCATTCTTAATGATAATGGACTAAAACATGTAATGAAAGAATATACTAGAATAACAAAAAACTCTAAAACATTAATTGACTATATAATAACAAATAATGAAACTATTACGGCAAAAAATAATATAAATAATAAAATATCTTATCATGAATCCATTGACATCTTTATCGAGTGTGAAAATATGAAGCAAAATAATAAAGAAATAAATATTTTCAAATACAATAAAAACGGCTTCAAAAATGTAATAAGTGCAATATTAAATTATGATGAAATAAATGATTTAAACGAATATGTACACCATTTTGATAACTGCCTTGAAAACACAATAAAAAAATTTACTATTAAGAAAAAAATAACTGAAAAAAGTAAAAACAAGTGGTTTAACAACGAACTCAAATCATTAAAAAGAGAAAAAGTCTTTAAGTATCAAAATGCAATTACAGTAAATACAATTGACGCTTGGAATAGTTATAAAATAATTAGAAATATCTATAAAGCAAAAATTGAACATGAAAAAAATAAATATATTAATAATAAAATAAATAGTGCAAATAACCAAAAAGAAATGTGGAGTAAAATTAAAGAACTAGTCCTAAAAAAACCCAAATCTGTGATAAAAACTGTGATATATAAACAAATAGAATATGAAGACAATTTGCAAATAGCCAAAAATTTTAATGATTATTTTGTAAATAGTATTAAAGAAATCAGATATTCAATTGAAAATGTGCAGTATGAAAATCAAATACCTGTGATAAACTTTAAATTTAAATTCCGTGCAATACATTTACAAGAACTAAAGATTATTTTTAAAAGCATTAACAAAAAACCTGATTATAACAAACTATCAAGTGACATAATCCTAGATAACTGGGACAGAACAGGTAATATTATATTAAATATTATAAATTAATCACTAAAGACGTATTCCCAAA
The DNA here is from genome assembly GCA_963682025.1 of Cordilura impudica. Classification (NCBI taxonomy): domain Eukaryota; kingdom Metazoa; phylum Arthropoda; class Insecta; order Diptera; family Scathophagidae; genus Cordilura; species Cordilura impudica. The sequence goes on from OY821518.1 coordinate 160,090,995, forward strand.
TAATTGGAAAGAATCGATGATTTTTCCTATTGAAAAAGTAAAAAATACATTAAAATGTGAACAATATCGACCAATTAACACCTTGAAAACATGTGAAAAAGCCATTGAAAAAATAGTAAAAAATCAATTGGAAGAATACATGGAACAACACACGTTATTATCAAAATATCAATCAGGCTTTAGAAGAAATTATTCATGTGAAACTGCAGTAAATTATGTCATAAACAGATGGAAATGTAAAAAGAAGAAAAATAAAATATTAGCGATTTTCCTTGATTTTAAAAGAGCTTTTGAAACGATAGATAAGGACATCCTATTGAAGAAATTAGCTAAATACGGTATTGAAGATACAGAGCTAAAATGGTTTTAGTCATATTTAACAAATCGTAGACAATTAACAAATGTTAATAATGAAATATCCAATGCAATAGAAAATGATATTGGAGTACCACAATGCTCGATTTTAGGAGCTCTACTATTTGTTATATATATAAACGATATTGAAAATACATTAGAGAAATGCGAAGCTGTACTATATGCGGACGATACTTTGATTTTCACAGAAGCAGCAACGGAGGAAATATGTCATGAAAATTTAAAAAATGATGTAGATAATATTAATAAATGGCTAAAAATTAATAAATTAAAACTTAACGAAAACAAAACTACATTAATGGAAATCAATATGAACACAAACATAACATTCAAAATAAATAATGTAATAATAGAAAAAGTGAATAATATAAAATATTTGGGTTTCTTGATTGACAAAGATTTAAACTTTAAAGATCATGTCGAATACATATGTAAGAAAATTGGCAAGAAAATCGGGTTTTTTAAACGTTTAAGAAACAGGGTGACAATAATAACCGCAATTAATATCTATAACACTACCATAAAACCTCATTTTGAGTATGGGTCAACCACAGTTTATACCAGTTGTGACAGCTTGACAGCTGTCAAAAAAGCAATCTCGAACCGTATGGCTTTGTTTACCTTTTTCTCCATTTTGTTTTGGTAAAGAAGTGCGAAAGAGATTAAAAAAATAGAATATACAAAATATAATGTGTGCAAGTGAACAGCTATAGAACATGTTTTCAACCACTGACAGCATAAAAAATAAAAACAATGGAAATTTAGTGAGTATAAACATTGAAAAAAATTCATAAAATTGTATTTTTGACAAATTAACATTAAATTTAGTAATCTGTGGTATTTCCTTTTCAGAAATAAAAGGTATATTAGGTGCATATTAAAACCTAAAGCTTGTGATTGTGATAATACCAGTAATGTTGGTATAAATGCTGGTAAATTTGCCAGTTACATTCACCACTGCTCAACCTAGGGCCGAAAGGAAGGAATCAATAATTACTATAGTTGAGCTAACTATTGGTCCAGTTGCTGGGGCGAGTCACGAAACTTTTCGCAAGTTGAATTGTGGTATTAATGCTGTGGATTATGACTTGCGCGTGAGTGGTCCTAAATCGAAATTTGTCCGGTATTATTCAATGCTTTGGGCACTACAACATTGGCTTTATAAATAAAACATTAATTGGCACTTTTCTTACTCTTATAAGTAGGCATCCAGCTGAAAAGGAATAAAAATTAGCCGCAACTGAAGACAAAATCTCAAATATAACAACAGATATCTACAATTGAGAACGCTTCTAAACATCAGCCTGTTGAACAGATTTAATTTTATAAAGGCTAGTAAACCCTTAAAAATGTGAGTTCCAAAAATTAACAATTACGAACAACAAATACAAAACCACCAAGAACTACAAAAATTGATTGAGTATTTGGAAATGGGATTGAAGTATAAAGAAAAACAACTTCAGTAAAATGTAAAACAGACAAAACAACAAATGACTTACAAAAATTAGTAGATGGACTACAAGCAGAAGTAGCTAAGAAAGCCCAACTTAATGTTGAAAAGGTAGCAGAAAATTTCAGTGGCATAGAAAAGGATTTGTTGTAACAATTGCAAGAATTAAAAGCAGAAAAACAATGTAAGTTAATAATATATATAAACATTTTGAAATCACTGATATTCATATATGCACTGCATTTGTTTTTAAACCTTACAGTGACGATTATATAATCGAAGTTTTAAACCAAACTCTTCCAGTTTTCTTTGCTACAAAATATTTTTCTGCCTCTTCTGTGCATGATATGATAATCATTGTTTATTAAGATATTTAGTATTGATTGCTATTTATTTTTTAAATTTGTGTACTTATAGCAACAGGAAAAATTGTTGAGTACAATAAGATAAGCTGCTGTTGGAGGCAGTTTTTCGGATAAAGGAATAGATCAAAAAGACTTGCGGGATGTGCCTAAACGTTTTTGTCCAGAGGCAGTAAAAGCTTGTGCTGGCACAGCCCTATCAGTACCTTTAAATCAGTGGGTAGAACCGGTCTTCACAACCCAGATTAGACAGCAACCGCAAATTTGTAGTAGTCACAAATCTGCACAATCTAACAGCGCATATAGCCCATCCGAACCACAACACACCACACAACAACGCCAATGGCACTCCAGCAGTAGCATCGGCGCTTGAGGAGACATTTCGACCACCTAATTGTAAAAGTTATTAAAAAAAAACCATTGAATTTTAATAAAAAACAGTATATTGACTTTTATAGAAGATGTTTATTTGTTATAAATATGTAAGAAAAATTTTATAGTTACAATATTATTGGTAAAATAAACATTATTTATGAAAACAACATCTTCCAGTGGTGTAGAAATTGATTTTTTTTTCGACCTTCTCTGGTATAGATCCGTCATGTTCTGTTAGAAACAGTACCACCTCGCGAAGGATGTGGTTCGGATCCCTCGGTAACGTATGGAGTTTTGCCTCCCCAAGATCACAACCCATTAAACACACACTATATTAAAAAAAATATATATATAAATAACATTGTTTAATTTTTTACTAATTCAAGTTCGTATCTACTTATATGCATTATAATTTTTAGGAGAAAAATGTATAAATACCCACTTAGAAGCTTATAGTTAAACAAGTATGAAAATTATAGTCGGTTTAGACCGACTATACGATACCCTATACCATGCGTTCACAGGCCCTATCTCTAAGGCATAAATCAAATTTTAACATAGACAGATTTTCACCAATTTAAATAGCGTTCATCCTATGGCCGATAGACGCTTATATACTACATTGCATCAAAATATATTCATATTTGCGAGCTGTAGTTTAATTACAAGGTTTACATGGACACAGAGACGGACGGACGGACATTGCTAAATAAACTGACAAAGTGATTGAGCCAATCGGTATAATTAAAGATGGTTACAAACATCAGCACTAAGTCATTATACCCTAACCACAAAGCGAATACATTAAAATTGTAGTGGGTGTTAACTGGAACTTATCTTCGGTTAATATATTTTCTCTTGTTAAAAGAGCTTCTCCAACCGTACCGACCAATACATTCTTTAATTCAGCATTAACTTGTCTGAAATTTGAATTGGCCATGAAAGTTGGTGCGCTCTTCTTTGTTTCTGTAATTCCTCTATGTTCTAACTCTGCAGAATCCTTAATCCCTCTATTTGTCCGCCTCAGGAGGTTCTTCTAACACTTAAGTTTTCACGGTGGACATTTGTCACACCTAGATTTGTTGGGCAAACAACCATTGGTGTACCTGTTGCTTAGCTTTTTTCTGTACACTAGTATTTACACATTTTCTTTTTAAACTATAATGCATATTCTGTTACTTACTTTAATGCCATTATTATTTATTTTTTATATTTATTTCAAAAATTTTATTTGTGATAAACTGTGCTGTGGAATTTTCAAAAAATTTCTTCCCAAATTAGAATTTTTGACAGTAATAATCACAAATAAATAAAAACAATGTATACAACGTGTATAAAGGTGATAGCATATACTTTTTAATATAGCTGTTGCTTCCGATTTCTTTACAAAATGCAACCCTGATTTGATTGTTAAAACAAAAATACAGTGTTGTATTTTTCGAGCTGTCGCCACTGTTTACGCTGTGGGGTCAACCATATTATTTACATACTGTTCAGACCAACAAATAACGAGGCTGCAAAAACTACAAAATAAGGCTATGCGCTCAATTTTAAAATGCAATCGGTTTACTTCAATAAGATATATGTTTGACGCACTGAAATGGCTAAACATCCAACAAAGGCTGCAACTTCATACAATATTCTTTATCCAAAAAATGAAGATGGGCAGAGCACCAGATTACTTGATCGAACAAATTAGATATGTTGGAGATGTTCAACCCTATAACCTTAGGAATGCCTTAGACTTTAGAACACAGAGAGCAGATACAACAGCAATACAAAAATCTTTATTTTACAAAGGATTAACTCTTTACAACATGATGCCGAATGATGTCAAGAACGAAATTAATATAAATCTTTTTAGAAAGAAAACTGTAAATTTTATTAAAAATGTTAACTTTTAATCAGAATATATGATAATATTTGTTAATTAATATGAAATGTCATTTAAAAGTATTTAAATACCACTAATAATAATAAATTATTCCAAAAACCATAGTTCATACAGCTTATGCTGCAACAGAGCTTATCCCGTGGTTCGTACCTGGGATGAGTTATCTCTAGCATATGCGGACCTATGCAGGGATGGATTTATTTCTATAATAATAATAATAATAAATAATAATAACATACCGTGCTCCATGTCACAGTGCTTAGTTTGTCCAAAAAGTGGGTCTGACCACAAAAATAAAGATTCCCAGTTTGTCAAAAAACGGCAGGAGCGATTTTTTGCACGGAAGGCTTTTTAGATTCGCCTAAGTCTTAGCTTCAATTCTACATACCGTGCTCCATGTCACAGTGCTTAGTTTGTCCAAAAAGTGGGTCTGACCAAGTGGGTCTGACCACAAAAATAAAGATTCCCAGTTTGCTAAAAAACGCCAGGAGCGATTTTTTGCGCGGAAGGCTTTTTAGATTGGTATAAGTCTTAGCTTCAATTCGACATACCGTGCTCCATGTCACAGTGCTTAGTTTGTCCAAAAAGTGGGTCTGACCACAAAAATAAAGATTCCCAGTTTGTCCAAAAACGCCAGGAGCGATTTTTTGCATGGAAGGTGTTTTAGATTCGCATAAGTCTTAGCTTCAATTCGACAAACCGTGCTCCATGTCACAGTGCTTAGTTTGTCCAAAAAGTGGGTCTGACCAAGTGGGTCTGACCACAAAAATAAATATACCCAGTTTGTCCAAAAACGCCAGGAGCGATTTTTTGTACGGCAGGTTTTTTAGATTTGCATAAGTCTTAGCTTCAATTCGACATACCGTGCTCCATGTCACAGTGCTTAGTTTGTCCAAAAAGTGGGTCTGACCAAGTGGGTCTGACCACAAAAATAAATATGCCCAGTTTATCAAAAAACGGCAGAGCGATTTTTTGCACGGAAGGCTTTTTAGATTCGCCTAAGTCTTAGCTTCAATTCGACATACCGTGCTCCATGTCACAGTGCTTAGTTTGTACAAAAAGTGGGTCTGACCACAAAAATAAAGATTCCCAGTTTGTCCAAAAACGCCAGGAGCGATTTTTTGCGCGGAAGGTGTTTTAGATTCGACATACCGTGCTCCATGTCACAGTGCTTAGTTTGTCCAAAAAGTGGGTCTGACCAAGTGGGTCTGACCACAAAAATAAAGTTTATCAAAAAACGCCAGGAGCGATTTTTTGCACGGAAGGCTTTTTAGATTGGCATAAGTCTTAGCTTCAATTCGACATACCGTGCTCCATGTCACAGTGCTCAGTTTGTCCAAAAAGTGGGTCTGACCAAGTGGGTCTGACCACAAAAATAAAGATTCCTAGTTTGCCAATAAACGCCAGGAGCGATTTTTTGCGCGGAAGGCTTTTTAGATTGGCATAAGTCTTAGCTTCAATTCGACATACCGTGCTCCATGTCGCAGTGCTTAGTTTGTCCAAAAAGTGGGTCTGACCACAAAAATAAAGATTCCCAGTTTGTCCAAAAACGCCAGGAGCGATTTTTTGCACGTAAGGTGTTTTAGATTCGCATAAGTCTTAGCTTCAATTCGACATACCGTGCTCCATGTCGCAGTGCTTAGTTTGTCCAAAAAGTGGGTCTGACCACAAAAATAAAGATTCCCAGTTTGCCAAAAAACGCCAGGAGCGGTTTTTTGCACGGAAGGCTTTTTAGATTCGCCTAAGTCCTAGCTTCAATTCGACTTACCGTGCTCCATGTCACAGTGCTTAGTTTGTCCAAAAAGTGGGTCTGACCACAAAAATAAATATTCCCAGTTTGTCAAAAAACGCCAGGAGCGATTTTTTGCACGGAAGGCTTTTTAGATTGGCATAAGTCTTAGCTTCAATTCGACATACCGTGCTCCATGTCACAGTGCTTAGTTTGTCCAAAAAGTGGGTATGACCAAGTGGGTCTGACCACAAAAATAAAAATTCCCAGTTTGCCAAAAAACGCCAGGAGCGATTTTTTGCACGGAAGGCTTTTAGATTCGCCTAAGTCTTGGCTTCAATTTGACATACCGTGCTCCACGTCACAGTGCTTAGTTTGTCCAAAAAGTGGGTCTGACCACAAAAATAAATATTCCCAGTTTGTCAAAAAACGCCAGGAGCGATTTTCCCCAGGGAAGGCTTTTTAGATTAGCATAAGTCTTAGCTTCAATCCGAGATACCGTGCTCCATGTCACAGTGCTTAGTTTGTCCAAAAAGTGGGTCTGACCAAGTGGGTCTGACCACAAAAATAAAGATTCCCAGTTTGCCAAAAAACGCCAGGAGCGATTTTTTGCACGGAAGGCTTTTTAGATTGGCATATGGCTTAGCTTCAATTCGACATACCGTGCTCCATGTCACAGTGCTTAGTTTGTCCAAAAAGTAGGTCTGACCAAGTGGGTCTGACCACAAAAATAAATATACCCAGTTTGTCCAAAAACGCCAGGAGCGATTTTTTGCACGGCAGGTTTTTTAGATTTTCATAAGTCTTAGCTTCAATTCGACCTACCGTGCTCCATGTCACAGTGCTTAGTTTGTCCAAAAAGTGGGTCTGACCACAAAAATAAATATGCCCAGTTTATCAAAAAACGGCTGGAGCTATTTTTTGCACGGAAGGCTTTTTAGATTCGCCTAAGTCTTAGCTTCAATTCGACATACCGTGCTCCATGTCACAGTGCTTAGTTTGTCCAAAAAGTGGGTCTGACCACAAAAATAAAGATTCCCAGTTTGTACGAAAACGCCAGGAGCGATTTTTTGCACGGAAGGTGTTTTAGATTCGAATAAGTCTTAGCTTCAATTCGACATACCGTGCTCCATGTCACAGTGCTTAGTTTGTCCAAAAAGTGGGTCTGACCAAGTGGGTCTGACCACAAAAATAAATATGCCCGGTTTGTCAAAAAACGGCAGGAGCGATTTTTTGCACGGAAGGCTTTTTAGATTCGCCAAAGTCTTAGCTTCAATTCGACATACCGTGCTCCATGTCACAGTGCTTAGTTTGTCCAAAAAGTGGGTCTGACCACAAAAATAAAAATTCCCAATTTGTCACAAAACGCCAGGAGCGATTTTTTGCACGGAAGGCTTTTTAGATTCGCATGAGTCTTAGCTTCAATTTGACATACCGTGCTCCATGTCACAGTGTCCCATTTTGCTGGAATCCTCCTTGGAATATTCCAGTCCCAATAAATCCCATTAAAAACAAGAATTTAGTTGTTATAAATGTTCTAATATTTATTTAAGTCTTATTTCTGTTAAAATTAGTTATCCCAAACTGGAGAATCCACTGCCATAAGTATTGGAATACATTGTAAAAATTTCGCGTTGCCAACTATTCATATAAAATTCGAGGCTTTTTTTCGAGGCTATCGGCACGCACGTATTTTTCGAGGCTATCGGCACGCACGTAAAAATATATGGTAATACTTTCTTGGACCATTTTGACACGTGCAGTATAATGACTTCAACAATACGAAGAAATACAATATATACCACATATCTTAAGAAAAAAAAACACACTGAAAATTTTACTTCTTCAAAAGTTTATTTAAATTTTCATTCGTATCTCGTGACCCTTTTAACCGATTATGATGATTTCAAATAGCAACTCCTTTTGGATGTTTATAAACGATTTTATACAAAAATTTTGATTTCATTGGCCAAAAGTCCTTTTTTTTGTCATCGATTTTTAAAATTTTAAATCCATTTTGTAGCTAATATATTCAAATTAATGTATCCAAAAAATTAGGTTAAACTATTGCTAATTGTGGGCGTGACATGCTGTCAAACTCAACTGTTTTTTTTTTTTTTTTAATTTCAGAAAAAGTTGATTTTTTTTTTGTTTCTTTTTATCAAAAATAAATGGTTAGTCACAAGTTATCGTCGATAATGGCCTGCGGTCTTCTTTACAAGATTGGTAGGATTGCAGTTCTTATTTGTTGTAAGTGGTCACAACCCTACCGTTTAAAATTAGGGGTGTTCTGAAATATTTATTAAACTACTAAATATGTGTCAAATTTCAATTTTAGTGGAATAGAACTTCTTGGGAACAAAAGCGAACAAGAAAAGTATGCCACCCAGAAAAAGGTGAAAGTGTCCTCTTTAACCCTATGTATACTTTTGCACACGTGACGACCCGCGTATAGAACACTTTTTTCATTTTAATGAAATTACTCAAAAAAATTTCAAATTACGGTAATTTAAAAAGCCCTATAAATATACAATGGTGTGTTAAATTTGTGCTTTAGATATTTTATAGCTTATAATAGTCATTATTTGTTTTATTACCAGTAATGATATCTGCTTACAATATACACCACCCTTTTGATATATTTTTAAGTAAGAATGTAAATACACAGAGGATGTATTTCATTTGTAACCTGGGTTTTTTTTTTATTATCATACCTTTTTATTTTACCTAACGTTGCACTAATGCAAAGAGTTAGCTACAATAAACAAAACTTTTATATAAAAAGCGCGAACTGGTTAGAAGGCCAACTTACTGTCGCTTCAGAAACAATAAAGCCAGATAAGGCTGGAACACTACGCACAACTGCAGCGATAGATATAAGAGGCGGTAACTTAAAGATGTTAACGATGCAATTTGATGTATAAATATTAAAGAATCTTTCCTACATCAATTACGATCACAGAAACAATTGACAAAAGTAGATTTCATTGAAAAAGTTGTTAAAGCTAGTCTAGTGAGAACAAAACGGATTATTTTAAGTATACAAACTCCGAGCGATGTACAGCAGTTCACAAATGAGGAGGCATCAGCATTATTACTGGATTTGAAATTAACAAAACAGCAATATATTCCGCTCAGATTGCGTGCGATTAAAATAGGCTCAAATATGTATCCAGCATATCATCACATTACCGCTGCTAAAATGAACTGTTTGCCATCAAAGGACACTATCACAATTACACCAATTTCGGCAGAGGTGCAACTACAATATCTACTGTATCACACAGCTATACGCTTGCTACAATCAATAAAAGGAAATGGGTTAAAGAAATATGGAAACACAAAGTTAATTCTTTTTTGTAAATGGGGATATGATGGTTCTTCGGGACAAAAACAATACAAACAAGTAGTATGTGAAAATATTTCAGAATCAGATATGTTCATGGTATCATTTCTACGATTGCGATTGAAAAATATTTTGGAAGATTCAGAGCCTTTTTTACCCACATATGGATGAAATTTTTTATTAAGTAAGAAAGATTCAAAAAATTAAAACCCTTATTTTCATATCTATATCAGAATCATTGCGCAAATGTTCAGCGGATTTATTTTATAGTACGTTTACATCTAAGGAAAATCTAGTAGAATTTAGTTGAAATCTATTTCAAAATCTATAACGTTTACATCTAACTTTTTGACATTTTGTGAGATTTTGTTTCCACAACAATAAACAGCTGATTAAAATAAAAAATAGAAACAAAACAATATGAAAATTTAAATATGGAAAATTCTTAAAAGGAACAGATTTTATTATTATATTATGCATCAAGAATGAAAAAAGCACAAGCTGAAACAGAAATTTTGCGAAAAAAAAAACATCGGCATTTGTTAAATGTATTCTTTGAACAACAAAAACAAATGCATTTTCCACAATCATTACATAGCAGATTGGAATGAGCAATCTTTAATAATTAATATTTTAAATCCTTTCTGTTCAACTTGCTTGCTTTTGTTTTTGTTGTTAAATTTCAAGTTTTCAGTCACTGCGTTGTAATTTTCTACTACAATAATAAAAATACACAGTGGTATCATTTGGTAGTGCCCAAGTTTGACTAGATTTAGTGAGATTTTGCTTAAATCTAGTAACGAGCTAGATTTTGTTTTGTATGTAGGGAAATCTAGTAAAAATGAGCTAGATTGTGCTCGAAATCTCGTATATACTAGATTTATCTTAGATGTAAACGCACTATTACAAAAATTAACATATTACACAGCAAAAAATGATAAATTTTGCTGTAGTAATAGCAAGACTATTAATTAATATTACTAACGTTTTTTAAGTGGAAATATTCTGTAAGCTAATTTGCAAATTTGACAGCAAAAAATTTTTAATTTTTCGTAATGGCAAATTTTCCAGTTGATTTTACTTTTTTTTTTGAGTGTACAAATTTTTTAGAGTGTAAACATTGAAAAATCCCATTATTACAAAAAATGCTTGTAATTATTATTAAAATCCAAATGACATTTTTTAATAAATAAACAAATGAAAAACCCATATTTCACGCTAAAAGTTAAAAAACATTAAAAGTTCAAATTTGACGTAGAACTTCTTAAAAAGTACTCCATCAATTTTTATGAAATTAAAACAGACTTAACTTCAACTAAATATCTACCCACTAGAAAAAGAATTACTAAAATATTTTGATCGGTTCAATAGTTACAGAATTTTGGCCAATGAAAAACAATTTTCAGTCACTGCGCGGCGTGATCGTGACTTCCACAGGTAGACGGACAGACGGTCATCGCTAACTCAATTTCCCTTCTTATAATGATCACGAAAATATATGGTTTTGAAAATAAATTATTTTGTTTAAAATTTTTGGAACATTTCGTTTTTTGCGTTTGCCATCCCTAATTTGAATCAGTGTTCATGATGACTTAAAAATTTGACTTCATGGTATGCAAAGTAAAACCCAAAAAGTTGAAGTTCGATAATAATTCCCAGGTAGTAGTGTTTGGAGTCAATAAATGAAAATATATTTTATTAATAGTGCGTTTACACGAAGCAAAATCTAGTATATACGAGATTTCGAGCACAATCTAGCACATTTTTTACTAGATTTCCCATACAAAACAAAATCCAGCTCGTTACTAGATTTCAGCAAAATCTCACAAAATCTTCTCAAACTTGGGCACTACCAAATGAAACTACTGTGTATTTTTATTATTGTAGTAGAAAATTACAACGCATTGACTGAAAAATTGACATTTAACAACAAAAACAAAAGCAAACATGATGAATCTATAATAAACATGATGAATCTATAAAAAAAAATATTTAGTAATTAAAAAGTTATAACGTTTTATAATTGTTTAATAATTGTGGAAAATGCATTTGTTTTTGTTGATTTAACATATGCTGATGTTTTTTCGCAAAATTTCTGTTTCAGCTTGTGCTTTTTTCATTCTTGATGCATAATATAATAATAAAATCTGATCCTTGTAAGAATTTTCAATATTTCCATTTTAATATTGTTTTGTTTATATGTTTTATTTTAATCTGCTGTTTATTGTTGTGGAAACAAAATCTCAGAAAATCTCAAAAAAGTTAGATTTAAACGGTATAGATTTGAAATAGATTTCAACTAAAATCTACTAGATTTTCCTTAAATGTAAAAATTATATACATAAAAATATACATATTAATACCAATTCTTTTGCATGATAACTGGTAGAATTTATTTTACAGAAGTAGCTTTAGAGCTGTTTTGGTTAAGTGTAGCATGTGTGTCAAAATATATCGTGGTAACACTGAATATACACAAAAAAAATATAAATAAATGAATGAAAACTGCATAACTGGTGTTTTTACATCTAAAAAACTGCACATTTTATTACAATATAAAAAAGCAAGCAATACAATATAATGGCTAGTTCATCCAGGTAGACAATATTAATGTACTCAATAATTTTTAGACTTTCATGCGCCATGTGTTTTCAGAGATACGAATAAAGTCTGTTGTTATGCCCATCCAGATGCTCCTCTCATTGAGGATTACAGAGCTGGTGATATGATTTGCTCTGAATGTGGTCTTGTTGTAGGAGACCGTGTGATTGATGTGGGTTCTGAGTGGCGAACATTTAGTAATGAAAAGAGTGGTGTTGACCCAAGTCGTGTTGGTGGACCCGAGAATCCTTTATTAAGTGGTGGTGACTTGTCAACAATTATTGGTCCTGGAACAGGTTCAGCTTCATTCGATTCATTTGGATCTCCCAAATATCAGAATAGACGTACAATGAGCAGTTCGGACAGATCTTTGATATCAGCATTTAAGGAAATTTCTATGATGGCCGATCGTATAAATTTGCCAAAAACTATTGTGGACAGAGCCAACAACTTGTTTAAACAGGTAATATAAATCTTCCTAAAAATATTTATTCCAGTGGTAAGTCCATCTCTGAAACCCGGCAAATTGTTAGCATATGAAAAATAGAAACGATTACATCACAATTGAGACATTTCTGCGGATCGGTTATTTTGTAGTAGTGCTTTGAATGAAAGCATTTCCCCACTGTGGGACCTCGTTAAATTTTGGCTGTATTTCACTCTCGCTGTATTTTGTTGTTGAATCATTCGAAAAAGATTGATTATGGCCTTTGGGAAGCATGGAATTTCTGTAATTTGGGTAAGTATAAAGCTTTTTCATTACCCTGATTTCCAATGTGGGATTGAATCCATGAAATTAAAACTTGGCGTGTTTCATTTTGTTGTCGCAATAAATATATCGTCATAGATGTTATTGGCTTTGGTTGCAATTAAACTATCAGTGCAGATTAAAGTTTTCCCTACATGTTCAACGGCAAAAATTCCAGTGTGATCCATTAACCGCCAGAGGTGTTTCTGGAGCAGTAATTTATGGGGGTGTTGATTTTATTGATAAAGAAGGTTTTTGGTAAAAAAAACAATCGCAAAATTCTCATCTGATTGGAAAGTTGAAGATTTACTTTTCCGATACAGATAGTTCGATCAGTACAATTTCTTTTCTTACAAATATGAAGAATTTACGATTTTTCAGCTGGTATAACAGCGCCTCTGCTCTTGATCCATTGATGAATCCTGGAGTCCAAAAAATCAATGTTTAAGCGAACTGTCTTTGGACTTCCAGAAACCACGGCGAAAATATTGTATGCATAAATCGCAATTTATGTAAATACCGGGTAAGTTTCGACAACTTTAGCCAAAGAGTTCGCATATATAGTGTATAATACTGCGGAGAGATGGGAATCTCTTGACTTCCATTATTATGTATGTTGATATTACTCGGCCAAAAGCCTTTTCAATGTCTTCCGAAAGGACTAGACTATGTTTAAAATTTTAATGTTTTTACACAAATTTGGTGGTAAATAGTGTGTACCACATGCCTGTATATATATTTTTTTTTTTTCAATTAAATATTTTTCCTTTATTTACATATTTTAACAAATTTTGATATTTACATATGAGATCTTATCTTTACATATAGATATTCCAACAAATAATACATAGGATCTAAAGATATTAAATTGTGTTTATATTATTTTTAATGATTTTTAAAGGAAAATGGGATGAAAAAACCTTTTTATGATTTAATAAATTCAAATACTATCTGAAAATATTTATGTGCTTATAGGAGGTTTATTAGAAATAATAGACCTCTATAAACACACAATTTTCAATTTGGTGATTTCTTTTTAATTTTAAGTTATTTCTCTACATTCTCTTATCAGTGGGTAAGAGGAATTTTCAATTTTGGCAAAGTAATTGTTATTAATCCTTGGTATGAAATCGATAATTTTTTCATAACCTGTTTCTTCATGAAGAAGATTTGTAGGATACCTCCAGGGCTTTTTATTTATCATTTTAAGACATTTGTTTTGTATAATTTGTAAGCGTTTTAGGTGGCATTTGGCAGCGTCACTCCAAAAAGGACACGCGTATGTTAATATTGGCCTTATAACACTTTTGAAGAGGAGATTTTTGTTTTTGGGGTTTAGAAATGACTCTATTTAGTAGTGGCCATAATGCTTTAAATGATTTTATAGCTTATTGACACGTAGCCATAATATGTTGTGTACAAGTAAGCTTTTTGTCCAAGACAACTCCGAGATATTTGACATGATTAAGTACATTTATGGTATTATTTCCAATATGAAGATGACGTCTTGGCAGTCTTTTGGGAGATTTGTTGAACGGAAAAATAATTGCTTGGGTCTTGTTTGGATTAATTTTGATTTTCCATTTGTGAAAATATTTACTGCAATTTACAAGTCCCTTTTCCATTTTCTTCAGGAGTGCACTTGTAAGTTTGTTTGAAGAAATTAACGCAGTATCATCTACGTAGTAAGCAACTTTCATATACTTCGGAGCTTTGAAATCGGATGTATATATCGAGTAAAGCAATGGCGACAAGACTGATCCTTGAGGTAACCCTGTGGTGATGGTTTTTGGAGATGATGTTTCATTATTAATCGCAACTTTAAAGCTTCTGCCGTGAATGAAATCTGAAATAAGTTTGCATAAATATTTTGGTATGTTTGCATCAAGAAGTTTAAATGCTAGGCCATTATGCCAAACGGTGTCAAACGCTTTTTCGATATCTAACAATATTAGAACGTTGAACGTTTATTGTTTTTATTGGTGATTATTTGATTTTTAATTCTGTTTATATGGTGAGTAGTGCTATGCCCTTTTTTAAATCCAAATTGTTCTTTAGCAACAATTCACTAAGACGAGAATGTAGTATTTTTTCAAATATTTTACCTAAGTTACTTAATAAACTTGTAGGTCTATAGCTATTTGGGTTATTTTTTGGCTTACTAGGTTTATTGATAACTATAACCTTAGCGTTTTTGAAATGGTTTGGGAAATAGTTGAGTTTGATGCAGCTGTTAAATATTATAACCAGTAATTTGAGAGCTTTGAGTGGTAGTTTCTTTAAGAGCAGGTTGGGAACATTGTCAAAACCAGGGGATTTTGAGGGTTAAATTGATGAGACAATATTCATTACTTCTTCAAGAGATGTATAAATTGCAGATTCAGAACTGGGATTTTCCTTCTTAAAATTATTTACTGTTGTATTTATTAGTGTATCTGCCGAGTGGTTATAGTTCGAAGTGAGGTTATTTCCTTGGACAAATGTATTTGCTAGGACTTCAGCCTTGTCCTTATCAGATGTTATTTTTGTACTTCCAACTTTGAAGTGAGCGATTTGATTTTTTCCTTTTCCTCGCAAGTTCCTGCTTATTTTCCAAAATGATTTATCACCTGGTTTTAAATTGGATAATAATTGAGACCATTTCTTATTGATACTTTTATCAATCATGTTACTTAGAAACTTAGTACATTGATTATAAAAAGTTTGCTCGGCTATATTTGAAGATCGTTGGCTTTTTCTTTTAAAGCTTCTTCTTAGTTTTATATATTTCACAGTACTTTCTGGTAATGTGTAATTATTTTTTTGAGTTATTTTAGGTGTAGACACATACCTTGCTTCGAAAACTACATTTATAAATTTTTGGATTTCCTGATCAATTACTGCCTTGGTATTGTAAAGGGTGATTTTTTAGCTATTATCTTTTTGACAATACTGGTTTAAACAGCTGACGCACGTTTCGTGTTTTATTTCATTGTCAAATATCTTCAGTTTGGTCTATAATTTAACCATGAATCGTCTTACGAACGAACAACGCTTGCAAGTTATTGAATTTTATTATCAAAATGCGTGCTCTGTTAAGAAAGTTCATCGCGTGCTTCTTCCATTTTATGGTCAGTTTAATCGACCCACTGAAGCGGCTATTCGGGCTATTGTGACTAAATTTCGCACCAAATTTACATTGTTGGACATTAAACCACCAACACGCTTACGTAGAGTGCGAACTGAAGAAAATATCGCAGCTGTATCGGCCAGTGTTAATGATGACCATCAATTATCAATTCGTCGCCGTTCGCAGCAATTGGGCCTCTGTTACTCAACAACGTGGAAAATTTTGCGGAAGGATTTAGGTGTGAAGCCTTTCAAAATACAGCTGGTGCAAGAATTGAAGCCGAACGACCTACCGCAACGTAGAATTTTTGGTGAATGGGCTCTTGGAAAGTTGGCCGAAGATCCACTTTTTTACCGAAAAATTGTGTTCAGCGACGAAGCTCATTTTTGGCTCAATGGGTACGTAAATAAGCAGAATTGTCGATTTTGGAGCGAATATCAACCAGAAGCATTGGAAGAGCTACCAATGCATCCAGAAAAAGTCACAGTTTGGTGCGGTTCATGGGCTGGTGGCATCATTGGACCGTACTTCTTCAAAGATGATGCGAATCGTAACGTAACTGTGAATGGTGAGCGCTACCGAGAGATGATATCCAACTTTTTTATGCGCAAAATGCAAGAGCTTGATTTGCATGATATGTGGATTCAACAAGACGGTGCCACATGCCACATAGCACGCGCAACAATGGACTTATTGAGAGGCGAGTTCGGTGAACATTTTATTTCACGTTCGGGACCGGTCAATTGGCCGCCTAGATCGTGCGATTTAAAGCCTTTAGACTATTTTTTGTTGGGCTATGTTAAAGCTCATGTCTATACAGACAATCCCGCTTCAATTGACGCATTGGAAGACAACATTGAAGCATTTATTCGTGAGATACCGGCCGAAATGTTGGAAAGAGTATCCCAAAATTGGACTAAGCGGATGAACCATTTGAGGCGCAGTCACGGTCAACATTTGCATGAAATAAAATTCAAACATTAAATTATATGGACCGTACTATCGATTCAAATAAAGATTTCATGCATTTTTCTGAATTTTATGTGTTTTTTTTTTGGAAAACTTTCCTATAGCTCTTAAAAAATCACCCTTTATATATCGGAATATAACGTGATTTTATTGTCTAAAAAATTTATATAAATGTTCCAGTTGGTTGCACTATAATCATAATAATTGAGGTCAACCTGCAAGGCCATTGACCTTTTAAGTGTACATATAATGGGGCGATGGTCTGATGGTATTTCGTAATCCATTGTTTTTATACCCTATACCACTATGTGGTTTGGGTATAATGACTTTGTGCTGCTGTTTGTAACAACCAAAAATATTTGACCTAGACCCATCTTTAATTATACCGATCGAATCAGAATCACTTTCTGAGTTGATTTAACAATGTCCGTCCGTCCGTCCGTCCGTCCGTCTGTGTGTCCATGTAAACCTTGTAATCAAACTGCAGGTCGCAAATATGAATATATTTTGATGAAATTTGGTATATTAGCTTTTATTGGCCATGGGATGAACGCTATTGAAATTGGTTAGAATCGGTCCATGTTCAGACCTAGCCCCCATACAAATTACCCCTATGAAATCGACATAAATTGCCATAACATCCAAATTGTCATATAGATCTTACTCAAATTGGGTTTGTATGCGTTCATTACATCCATTAATGAGTAGTCCAAAAATGATCCCTTTGGCCCCATATAGAGTTGCTTCCCGATCTTCACTTAAATCTATTAAAAAACAAAAATATTGCACTGATTCTTCTCAAATTTTCTTTTTATATATTTTTGCAAAATACAAGAGACTTTACCAAACATGACCAGGATCGGTCCATTTTTTGACCTAGTCCCTATATAGATATAGCATCTGATATGAACTTTTTCATATCTGCAGCCAAAAAAATTAATAAAAATCCCACTCAAATTTGGTTTTCGCTTATTTTCTATGTCCAGTTAGTTGGGCCTAAGAGATAGGGTTTCTAAACGCATGGTATAGGGTATCGTATAGTCGGTCTAGACCGAATTAGAAAATTCAGCAAACACTTTCAATGTCGAATGATATTAATTTCAAAGCATTTTTAGCACAATTATGAATTATATGACCATTAAAATGAGCTGCAATAATGCTTTTATTTTCTTCATTCATTAATTTTTGTAAAACCGAATTGTTACCTCCGTAATTCACACTAGCGTTATCAACTCCATATGCAGTTACATTGTTCCAATTTGAGCCGTTGTCAGTTAATACTCGACAGAGCTGATTTTTAATTGATCTCGAATCTTCGAAAGGATCTTCATAAAAATGTAATATTTTAATACTCAATCCATTCTGTAGATTATAAAATTGAACGACTACAGGAAATAGCTTACGATTACCTTTGTTCGATGCGTCACTAGCAATAGAAAATGGTACGTTATTTTTCAAATCTTCTATCACAAGTTCAATTGAAAAAGGGTACAAAACATTTTATACAACTGCCGAAGCTTTTGTACGTCCAGCTGTAACTTTTTTTAGCTATTTCAGAATCAGAAAATGCCTGTTTTATAATATTAATTCCGCATTCCTGAGCCAAGTATGATAAATGATGTTTTACACCACGATAAATATGCAACAATTCAGCAATAGCTACTGCATCGTTTTGGGAATTATCTTTCGGTGAAAAGAAAGATCTTAATCTTTGAGAAGAAGCTGCAGCAGTTTCAGCTTCAATGTGTTTTTTTGAGTTTGCGTGATGCGTTAGGAATTTAATACCATCACCCATAACAGTAAACGTTATATTACACAGTTTGCATCTAGCTTTGCTGTTGGATTTTTCATTTCCAACATAGCCTTCGCTGACCCAATTATATTTTATTTGCCAATCTGCATTGTAATTGCACTTCCTTCTCTTTGTTGTGGAACCCCCTTATTTTACCTTACTCATTTCTTAGCTAGAATTATTTTTAATTAATTTAAAATTATTTGGCTATTAAAGTTATACAGACCTCTTAGTTGATTATTATAAAAAAACAAGTTTAATATTTAATTTTTAACTTAATAATTCAAACTTTAAATAATTTAAAATTTATTATTTAATTTATAACTTTACCACCAGCAGTCAACAGAAAACTTTAAATAATACTTTCATATTTTGCATTTCCTATTGAACTATAATTTTTATAAAATAAAATTTTTCATAGCCTACTGCGATAAAAAAAATCAAAATTTCAAAATGTTCAAATTTGTTATACCAAATGCTTGACATCAAGCTCGTGTACGTGTGCTTGACGTTAGCTTATACATTTGCTGTACGACCTGTACAGCATTCATTTTTAATTTTACTTTGAAGTGTCAACAGCGAGAGAAACAAAATAGAAAAAATAAAAAGTGTTAATTTTAATGTGATTTCAAACTTATTTGCTTTTTAATAAAAAAAAAACAAATAAAATTGATTATATAGGCCAAGTTTTCTAACGTTTTATTCAGAAAAGAATTAATTAAAAAAAAAAAAACACTTTTCTTCATCCGAAATTTTTAGCGTCCGTTCTGTTTGAAATCTCGTTTAAAATGTGTACGTGCTTGATGAGAAAATACAATACATTCATCTAAATCACTCGTACAGCATGCCAAAAATCTAAAATTTTTGACTTTCAATCAAGCATCATCGGTGTCACACATACTAACAAATTTTCACTAATACCACCATTATGCTTGATAGGAATTTGATAAGTGCACTATAAACTATACCATAGCCTACTGCTGTAAAAATACCATTTATAACCGTTTACTTGTCCTTCAAAACTTTGAGCGACAAAAAATACGAATACCTCAAATTTGAAGTTTTGTGTAAATGTGGAAAACAGATCTGATCAACTGTTAAGTTCGCAAACTAATAAACCGGACAAATGCACGTCCGGTCCTTCTAATTTTTTCCAACCGGACAAGTAGTTGAATTAACGGACTGTCCGGTTCAAAACCGGACACCTGGCAACCCTAACTGTACGCTATCGTTGAAGGCATAGTATCATCATAAAAGGAGAACGTTGGATTAAACTATAAGTATTTATGTACATATATATATGGGGGGGTTTCATGTCAAGTGCACCAACTTTTGAAACCGATGTTGCAAATAACTCTTTCAGGTTACAGATAACCATTCTCTTCTGTTATGTTATGAAGGTATGTTACATACCTTCGGAAAGTTTAGTTTGTCTAGTTTCTCAGTATAAGTTTTATTTGTAAGGTTTTAGACACAAATAGGAAAAAATTCAAAATAGTGCATTTGTGGAAAATTGAAAAACCGTTGTCTTGAGTTACAAAACATTTATTTTGATAGATATCCCACTCCCATCCCACTAAGCGATCAAAAAGCTCTTAAAGGAAAAATCCTAAGCTTTCTTATGAAAAAAAAAAAATGTCCTTTTTTAAAAAAAGGCAAAAAATGCTATCTAAACTCTTTGGGAGAAAATTTTCTAAGAACAATAGGTAATAAGTTACATGGATGAGAAAAAACACCTGTTTGGCCAAAATGTCAAATTTTGATCCCCTCTAACTCAGAGAGATCTGGACCGATCTTGTTGAAAAATTGTGTCTAAACTACTATCCAATAGGACTAACCTTGGTGCAAATTTCATCCCGATCGGAAGACATCGGTTTCAAAAGTTGGTGCACTTGACATGAAATCCCCCATATATATATATATATAATTATTATTTTATACAACAATATAACAATTATTAGTCGTAAATTGGTTGAAAATATTTTTTTATATCTGCATATATATATATATATATATTTTTTTTACGTTAAGTACTGTTTCTTTCTTTTGATATAACGCCACTTATATAACAATTACTTTGTGTCATCGGGAACCTTCATTTTATTTATTAAAATAATATAGTCTGTTTAGTGAAAATGGCACTGGAAAGTTTTACTTTTTTATCGTCTACTCTAAATCCTCTTAACTTTTTAAAACGGTTGCCGGAATTTTCAAGCAATAATAACGGTAATTATCAACAAATTCGAGACAATAGAAACAGTAATCCACGGTTTAATTCAAACGGAAAGGGAACTAGTTATAACAATAATTCGTTTTATGGAAGTAATCAATATAATCCTAATAGATCCCATAATAACAATAGATATCAACGGAATAATAATCATTTCATTAATATCCGTAATAACCCAATTTATAATCGGAATCACGGTCAAAATTTTAGCCATAATTATTCAAATTCCATTCCAAATTTTTGTTCTAAACAACCAATTCCAGAGCCGATGGATATTAATATGTTTCAAAACTAGAATACCCCAGGTAATTTCGAAAGCATGTCAGTCGCACAGAATATGTCACAATCTAAATTGAACAACACTGTCACTCAAAATTCTTTATTAAATTCCCAAAAAAGTCCACAGCGGACCAATCATGTGAACAATCCCAGTCAGTTTCAAAATTCAAGTCATCTAATTGAAGGTGTCATGGCACAAAATTTTCGTTTTCCAGCCTCTCCGGCCAACTACCACATATAGTATTAAAAAACAAACTTAAGTTTATAGTGGATACTAGAGCCACTCACTCAATTGTAAATCCGGGGTTATGTAATCCTAAATGGAGAATTAATTCAGCAACAATAACATTGAAAACCCTACAAGGTGAGATATTATCTAACACAATCTAACAAATGTTTTCTGAATTAGGTGATATGAATGACAAAATGACATTAATAGAATGTAAATTTCACGACGATTACTATGGAATTATAGGAAACAACATATTACGTATCTATAAAGCCGTTATAGATTACGATAATAACCAATTTCCAATGTTGAGCGCGGTTTAGTCCACATCATAGAACAACGCTATTATATTGGCGAAACAATTGTTAATGAAGGAGTTTACAATGCACATAATTTTAAAATTGAATTAGAAACAGCTGCTAAGTACTCAAACGTGATATATCTTAAAGAAAACAATTCGTGGCCGGTTACCTCCGATAATTAGTTGACGACAATTTACTTCAAGAAAATAACAGTGAGGGTTCTTTAATAAACAAAATTAGAATGGACCACTTAAATGGCGAAGCGATTTAACTTTTAACTTTTACAAACGCAATCAAACATAGAATTATTACAAAGTATTATCAAGGACCTATAGATACCCTTATGTGCATAAGGATGCAAATGTTGGATGGTAAGGTAATAAAACCTTCAAAATCCCCACATTCTGCTCCTATATAGATTGTGCCGAAAAAGGATGATGTTAGCGGGTTAAGAAAATGGCGACTAGTTGTTGACTATAGCTGATCGAAAAGACAGTAGACGATCATTTCATTGAAATTGACGTAAAGGGTATTCACAAAACAGCATTTTCAGTAGAAGGTGGTCACTATGAGTTTCTAAGTATGCCTTTTGGACTCAAGACCGCACCAGCCACATTCCAAAAGCTCATGAATGATATCCTAGGTGAATTAGTGAATAAAGTTTGTTTAGTATACTTAGCCGACATAATCGCTTAATTAATACCTTAATTTATTAAAAACGAGTCGCAGTGAATTCATGTGTTCCTGGAGGGAAGTCGAATAAGCGATTATTAAATTAAGGGATGCAAATTTAAAAATTCAAATAGATAAATGCGAGTTTCTGAAAAGGAAGACGGAATTTTTAGGTCATTTGGTAACAAAGGACGGTACAAAACCCAATCCAAAAACAGTTGAATGCGTACCAAAGTATCCATTACCGAAAACACAGTAACAACTAAAACAATTCTTAGGACTAAGTGGGTACTATCGTAAGTTTATGAAAGATTATTCGAAAATCGCCAGACCGATGACTAAATACCTCAAAAAGGACGCTAAAATAGATATAAATGATCCCGACTACTTAGAATGCTTTAGAACGTTGAAACTGCTTCTCACCAATAACCCAATTCTTGTTTATCCCAATTTTAAAAAAGACTTTGTTTTAAACACTGATGCAAGTAATTTGGCACTGGGAGCTTTACTCAGGACAACCGTCCCATCTGCTATGCTAGCAGAACGCTCAATCAGCACGAAATTAATTATAGCACAGTTGAGAAAGAATGGTTAGCGCTGTTATGGGTCGTAACATATTTTCGCCCATATCTTTTTGGAAAGAAGTTTATTATACAAACAGACCATCAGCCATTACAATGGCTTTTTTCGATTAAGGAGCCAAATTCATAATTAATAATAATAATAATAATAATAATAATAATAATAATAATAATAATAATAATAATAATAATAATAATAATAATAATAATAATAATAATAATAATAATAATAATAATAATAATAATAATAATAATAATAATAATAATAATAATAATAATAATAATAATAATAATAATAATAATAATAATAATAATAATAATAATAATAATAATAATAATAATAATAATAATAATAATAATAATAATAATAATAATAATAATAATAATAATAATAATAATAATAATAATAATAATAATAATAATAATAATAATAATAATAATAATAATAATAATAATAATAATAATAATAATAATAATAATAATAATAATAATAATAATAATAATAATAATAATAATAATAATAATAATAATAATAATAATAATAATAATAATAATAATAATAATAATAATAATAATAATAATAATAATAATAATAATAATAATAATAATAATAATAATAATAATAATAATAATAATAATAATAATAATAATAATAATAATAATAATAATAATAATAATAATAATAATAATAATAATAATAATAATAATAATAATAATAATAATAATAATAATAATAATAATAATAATAATAATAATAATAATAATAATAATAATAATAATAATAATAATAATAATAATAATAATAATAATAATAATAATAATAATAATAATAATAATAATAATAATAATAATAATAATAATAATAATAATAATAATAATAATAATAATAATAATAATAATAATAATAATAATAATAATAATAATAATAATAATAATAATAATAATAATAATAATAATAATAATAATAATAATAATAATAATAATAATAATAATAATAATAATAATAATAATAATAATAATAATAATAATAATAATAATAATAATAATAATAATAATAATAATAATAATAATAATAATAATAATAATAATAATAATAATAATAATAATAATAATAATAATAATAATAATAATAATAATAATAATAATAATAATAATAATAATAATAATAATAATAATAATAATAATAATAATAATAATAATAATAATAATAATAATAATAATAATAATAATAATAATAATAATAATAATAATAATAATAATAATAATAATAATAATAATAATAATAATAATAATAATAATAATAATAATAATAATAATAATAATAATAATAATAATAATAATAATAATAATAATAATAATAATAATAATAATAATAATAATAATAATAATAATAATAATAATAATAATAATAATAATAATAATAATAATAATAATAATAATAATAATAATAATAATAATAATAATAATAATAATAATAATAATAATAATAATAATAATAATAATAATAATAATAATAATAATAATAATAATAATAATAATAATAATAATAATAATAATAATAATAATAATAATAATAATAATAATAATAATAATAATAATAATAATAATAATAATAATAATAATAATAATAATAATAATAATAATAATAATAATAATAATAATAATAATAATAATAATAATAATAATAATAATAATAATAATAATAATAATAATAATAATAATAATAATAATAATAATAATAATAATAATAATAATAATAATAATAATAATAATAATAATAATAATAATAATAATAATAATAATAATAA
>OY821518.1:160120013-160242339 GCA_963682025.1 Cordilura impudica
TACAATAATTACAATAATAACAACAATAACAATAATAATAATAACAATAATGACAATAATAACAATAATAACAATAATAACAATAATAACAATAATAACAATAATAACAATAATAACAATAATAACAATAATAACAATAATAACAATAATAACAATAATAACAATAATAACAATAATAACAATAATAACAATAATAACAATAATAACAATAATAACAATAATAACAATAATAACAATAATAACAATAATAACAATAATAACAATAATAACAATAATAACAATAATAACAATAATAACAATAACAATAATAACAATAATAGTATTATTAATAATAATAACAATAATATCAATAATATCAATAATAACAATAATAACAATAACAACAATAACAATAATAACAATAATAACAATAATGACAATAATAACAATAATAAAAATAATAACAATAATAACAATACTAACGATAATAACAACAATAACAATAAGAACAATAATAACAATAACAACAATAACAATAATAACAATAATAACAATAACAACAATAACAATAATAACAATAATAATAATAATAATAATAATAATAATAATAATAATAATAATAATAACAACAATAACAACAATAACAATAATAACAATAGTGACAATAATAACAATAGTGACAATAGTGACAATAATAACAATAACAATAATAACAATTATAACAATAATAACAATAATAACACTAATAACAATAATAACAATAATAACAATAATAACAATAATAACAATAATAACAATAATAACAATAATAACAATAATATCAGTAATAACAATAATAACAATAATAACAATAATAACAATAATAACAATAATAACAATAATAATAAGAATAACAGTAATAACAATAATAACAATAATAACAATAGTAACAATAATAACAATAACAACAATAATAACAATAATAACAATAATAACAATAATAACAATAATAACAATAATAACAATAATAACAATAATAACAATAATAACAATAATAACAATAATAACAGTAATAACAATAATAACAATAATAACATTAATATCAATAATAACAATAACAATAATAACAATAATAAGAATAATACCAATAATAACAATAATAATAATAATAATAATAATAATAATAATAATAATAATAATAACAATAATAACAATAATAACAAAAATAACAATAATAACAATAATAACAATAATAACAATAATAACAATAATAACAATAATAACAATAATAACAATAATAACAATAATAACAATAATAACAATAATAACAATTATAACAATAACAACAATAACAATAATAACAATAAAAACAATAATAACAATAATAACAATAATAACAATAATGACAATAATTACTATAATAACAATAATAACAATAATAACAATAATAACAATAATAACAATAATAACAATAATAACAATAATAACACTAACAATAATAACACTAACAATAATAACACTAACAATAATAACAGTAAAAACAATAATAACAATAATAATAATAACTATAATAACAATAATAACAATAATAACAATAATAACAATAATAACAATAATAACAATAATTACTATAATAACAATAATAAAAATAATAATAATAACAATAATAACAATAATAACAGTAATATCAATAATAACAATAATAACAATAATAACAATAATAACAATAATAACAATAATAACAATAATAACAATAATAACAATAATAACAATAATAACAATAATAACAATAATAACAATAATAACAATAATAACAATAATAACAATAATAATAATAACAATAATAATAATAACAATAATAACAATAATAACAATAATAACAATAATAACAATAATAACAATAATAACAATAATAACAATAATAACAATAATAACAATAATAACAATAATAACAATAATAACAATAATAACAATAATAACAATAAGAACAATAATAACAATAATAACAATAATAACAATAATAACAATAATAACAATAATAACAATAATAACAATAATAACAATAATAACAATAATAACAATAATAACAATAATAACAATAATAACAATAATAACAATAATAGCAATAATAACAATAGTAACAATAATAACAATAATAACAATAATAACAATAATAACAATAATAACAATAATAACAATAATGACAATAATTACTATAATAACAATAATAACAATAATAACACTAACAATAATAACAGTAAAAACAATAATAACAATAATAATAATAACTATAATAACAATATTAACAATAATAACAATAATAACAATAATAACAATAATAACAATAATAACAATAATAACAATAATAACAATAATAACAATAATAACAATAATAACAATAATAACAATAATAACAATAATAACAATAATTACTATAATAACAATAATAAAAATAATAATAATAACAATAATAACAATAATAACAGTAATATCAATAATAACAATAATAACAATAACAATAATAACAATAATAACAATAATAACAATAATAACAATAATAACAATAATAACAATAATAACAATAATAACAATAATAACAATAATAACAATAATAACAATAATAACAATAATAACAATAATAACAATAATAACAATAATTACTATAATAATAATAATAACAATAATAACAATAATAACAGTAATATCAATAATAACAATAATAACAATAATAACAATAATAACAATAATAACAATAATAACAATAATAACAATAATAACAATAATAACAATAATGACAATAATAACAATAATAACAATAATAACAATAATAACAATAATAACAATAATAACAATAATAACAATAATAACAATAATAACAATAATAACAATAATAACAATAATAACAATAATAACAATAATAACAATAATAACAATAATAACAATAATAACAATAATAACAATAATAACAATAATAACAATAATAACAATAATAACAATAATAACAATAATAACATTAATATCAATAATAACAATAACAATAATAACAATAATAACAATAATAACGGTAATAACATTAATAACAATAATAACAATAATAACAATAATAACAATAATAACAATAATAACAATAATAACAATAATAACAATAATAACAATAATAACAATAATAACAATAGTAACAATAATAACAATAATAACAATAATAACAATAATAACAATAATAACAATGATAACAATAATAACAGTAATAACAATAATAACAATAATAACAATAATAACAATAATGACAATAATTACTATAATAACAATAATAACAATAATAACACTAACAATAATAACAGTAAAAACAACAATAACAATAATAATAATAACTATAATAACAATATTAACAATAATAACAATAATAACAATAATAACAATAATAACAATAATTACTATAATAACAATAATAAAAATAATAATAATAACAATAATAACAATAATAACAATAATAACAGTAATATCAATAATAACAATAATAACAATAACAATAATAACAATAATAACAATAATAACAATAATAACAATAATAACAATAATAACAATAATAACAATAATAACAATAATAACAATAATAACAATAATAACAATAATAACAATAATAACAATAATAACAATAATAACAATAATAACAATAATAACAATAATAACAATAATAACAATAATAACAATAATAACAATAATAACAATAATAACAATAATAACAATAATAACAATAATAACAATAATAACAATAATAACATTAATAACAATAATAACAATAATAACAATAATAACAATAATAACAATAATAACCATAATAACAAAAATAACAATAATAACAATAATATTAATAACAATTATAACAATAATAACAATAATAACAATAACAACAATAATAACAACAATAACAAATTAACAATAAAACAATAACAACAACAATAACAATAATAATAATAACAATAACAACAATAATGACAATAATAACAATAATAACAATAATAACAATAACAACAAAAACAATAATAACAATAATAGTAGTAATAATAATAATAATAACAATAATATCAATAATATCAATAATAACAATAACAACAATAACAATAATAACAATAATGACAATAATAAAAATAATAACAATAATAACAATACTAACAATAATAATAATAATAATAACAATAACAACAATAACAACAATAACAATAATAACAATAGTGACAATAATAACAATAACAACAATAACAATAATAATAGTAATAATAATAAGAATAATACCTATAATAACAATAATAATAATAATAATAATAATAATAATAATAATAATAATAATAATAATAATAATAACAATAATAACAATACTAACAATACTAACAATAATAACAATTATAACAATAACAACAATAACGACAATAATAATAATAATAATAATAATAATAATAATAATAATAATAATAATAATAACAATAATAATAATAATAATAATAATAATAATAATAATAATAATAATAATAATAATAATAATAATAATAATAACAATAATAATAATAATAATAATAATAATAATAATAATAATAATAATAATAATAATAATAATAATAATAATAATAATAATAATAATAATAATAATAATAATAATAATAATAATAATAATAATAATAATAATAATAATAATAATAATAATAATAATAATAATAATAATAATAATAATAATAATAATAATAATAATAATAATAATAATAATAATAATAATAATAATAATAATAATAATAATAATAATAATAATAATAATAATAATAATAATAATAATAATAATAATAATAATAATAATAATAATAATAATAATAATAATAATAATAATAATAATAATAATAATAATAATAATAATAATAATAATAATAATAATAATAATAATAATAATAATAATAATAATAATAATAATAATAATAATAATAATAATAATAATAATAATAATAATAATAATAATAATAATAATAATAATAATAATAATAATAATAATAATAATAATAATAATAATAATAATAATAATAATAATAATAATAATAATAATAATAATAATAATAATAATAATAATAATAATAATAATAATAATAATAATAATAATAATAATAATAATAATAATAATAATAATAATAATAATAATAATAATAATAATAATAATAATAATAATAATAATAATAATAATAATAATAATAATAATAATAATAATAATAATAATAATAATAATAATAATAATAATAATAATAATAATAATAATAATAATAATAATAATAATAATAATAATAATAATAATAATAATAATAATAATAATAATAATAATAATAATAATAATAATAATAATAATAATAATAATAATAATAATAATAATAATAATAATAATAATAATAATAATAATAATAATAATAATAATAATAATAATAATAATAATAATAATAATAATAATAATAATAATAATAATAATAATAATAATAATAATAATAATAATAATAATAATAATATAATAATAATAATAATAATAATAATAATAATAATAATAATAATAATAATAATAATAATAATAATAATAATAATAATAATAATAATAATAATAATAATAATAATAATAATAATAATAATAATAATAATAATAATAATAATAATAATAATAATAATAATAATAATAATAATAATAATAATAATAATAATAATAATAATAATAATAATAATAATAATAATAATAATAATAATAATAATAATAATAATAATAATAATAATAATAATAATAATAATAATAATAATAATAATAATAATAATAATAATAATAATAATAATAATAATAATAATAATAATAATAATAATAATAATAATAATAATAATAATAATAATAATAATAATAATAATAATAATAATAATAATAATAATAATAATAATAATAATAATAATAATAATAATAATAATAATAATAATAATAATAATAATAATAATAATAATAATAATAATAATAATAATAATAATAATAATAATAATAATAATAATAATAATAATAATAATAATAATAATAATAATAATAATAATAATAATAATAATAATAATAATAATAATAATAATAATAATAATAATAATAATAATAATAATAATAATAATAATAATAATAATAATAATAATAATAATAATAATAATAATAATAATAATAATAATAATAATAATAATAATAATAATAATAATAATAATAATAATAATAATAATAATAATAATAATAATAATAATAATAATAATAATAATAATAATAATAATAATAATAATAATAATAATAATAATAATAATAATAATAATAATAATAATAATAATAATAATAATAATAATAATAATAATAATAATAATAATAATAATAATAATAATAATAATAATAATAATAATAATAATAATAATAATAATAATAATAATAATAATAATAATAA
Organism: Cordilura impudica; assembly: GCA_963682025.1. Classification (NCBI taxonomy): domain Eukaryota; kingdom Metazoa; phylum Arthropoda; class Insecta; order Diptera; family Scathophagidae; genus Cordilura; species Cordilura impudica. Next base: position 160,126,445 of record OY821518.1, read on the forward strand.
TAATAATAATAATAATAATAATAATAATAATAATAATAATAATAATAATAATAATAATAATAATAATAATAATAATAATAATAATAATAATAATAATAATAATAATAATAATAATAATAATAATAATAATAATAATAATAATAATAATAATAATAATAATAATAATAATAATAATAATAATAATAATAATAATAATAATAATAATAATAATAATAATAATAATAATAATAATAATAATAATAATAATAATAATAATAATAATAATAATAATAATAATAATAATAATAATAATAATAATAATAATAATAATAATAATAATAATAATAATAATAATAATAATAATAATAATAATAATAATAATAATAATAATAATAATAATAATAATAATAATAATAATAATAATAATAATAATAATAATAATAATAATAATAATAATAATAATAATAATAATAATAATAATAATAATAATAATAATAATAATAATAATAATAATAATAATAATAATAATAATAATAATAATAATAATAATAATAATAATAATAATAATAATAATAATAATAATAATAATAATAATAATAATAATAATAATAATAATAATAATAATAATAATAATAATAATAATAATAATAATAATAATAATAATAATAATAATAATAATAATAATAATAATAATAATAATAATAATAATAATAATAATAATAATAATAATAATAATAATAATAATAATAATAATAATAATAATAATAATAATAATAATAATAATAATAATAATAATAATAATAATAATAATAATAATAATAATAATAATAATAATAATAATAATAATAATAATAATAATAATAATAATAATAATAATAATAATAATAATAATAATAATAATAATAATAATAATAATAATAATAATAATAATAATAATAATAATAATAATAATAATAATAATAATAATAATAATAATAATAATAATAATAATAATAATAATAATAATAATAATAATAATAATAATAATAATAATAATAATAATAATAATAATAATAATAATAATAATAATAATAATAATAATAATAATAATAATAATAATAATAATAATAATAATAATAATAATAATAATAATAATAATAATAATAATAATAATAATAATAATAATAATAATAATAATAATAATAATAATAATAATAATAATAATAATAATAATAATAATAATAATAATAATAATAATAATAATAATAATAATAATAATAATAATAATAATAATAATAATAATAATAATAATAATAATAATAATAATAATAATAATAATAATAATAATAATAATAATAATAATAATAATAATAATAATAATAATAATAATAATAATAATAATAATAATAATAATAATAATAATAATAATAATAATAATAATAATAATAATAATAATAATAATAATAATAATAATAATAATAATAATAATAATAATAATAATAATAATAATAATAATAATAATAATAATAATAATAATAATAATAATAATAATAATAATAATAATAATAATAATAATAATAATAATAATAATAATAATAATAATAATAATAATAATAATAATAATAATAATAATAATAATAATAATAATAATAATAATAATAATAATAATAATAATAATAATAATAATAATAATAATAATAATAATAATAATAATAATAATAATAATAATAATAATAATAATAATAATAATAATAATAATAATAATAATAATAATAATAATAATAATAATAATAATAATAATAATAATAATAATAATAATAATAATAATAATAATAATAATAATAATAATAATAATAATAATAATAATAATAATAATAATAATAATAATAATAATAATAATAATAATAATAATAATAATAATAATAATAATAATAATAATAATAATAATAATAATAATAATAATAATAATAATAATAATAATAATAATAATAATAATAATAATAATAATAATAATAATAATAATAATAATAATAATAATAATAATAATAATAATAATAATAATAATAATAATAATAATAATAATAATAATAATAATAATAATAATAATAATAATAATAATAATAATAATAATAATAATAATAATAATAATAATAATAATAATAATAATAATAATAATAATAATAATAATAATAATAATAATAATAATAATAATAATAATAATAATAATAATAATAATAATAATAATAATAATAATAATAATAATAATAATAATAATAATAATAATAATAATAATAATAATAATAATAATAATAATAATAATAATAATAACAATAATAACAATAATATCAATAATAACTATAATAACAATAACAATAATAACAATAATAACAGTAATAACATTAATAACAATAATAACAATAATAACAATAATAACAATAGTAACAATAATAATAATAACAATAATAACAATAATAACAATAATAACAATGATAACAATAATAACAATAATAACAATAATAACAATAATAACAATAATAACAATAATAACAATAATAACAATAATAACAATAATAACAATAATGACAATAATTACTATAATAACAATAATAACAATAATAATACTAACAATAATAACAATAAAAACAATAATAACAATAATAATAATAACTATAATAACAATATTAACATTAATAACAATAATAACAATAATAACAATAATAACAATAATAACAATAATAACAATAATAACAATAATAACAATAATAACAATAATAACAATAATACCAATAATAACAATAATACCAATAATAACAATAATTACTATAATAACAATAATAAAAATAATAACAATAATTACTATAATAACAATAATAAAAATAATAATAATATTAATAACAATAATAACAGTAATATCAATAATAACAATAATAACAATAATAACAATAACAATAATAACAATAATAACCATAATATAAATAATAACAGTAATAACATTAATAACAATAATAATAATAACAATAATGACAATAATTACTATAATAACAATAATAACAATAATAACAATAATAACAATAATAATAATAATACAATAATACAATAATAACAATAATAACAATAATAACAATAAAAACAATAATAACAATAACAACAATAACAACAATAATAACAATAATAACAATAATAACAATAATAACAATAATAACAGTAATATCAATAATAACAATAATAACATTAACAATAATAACAATAATAACAATAATAACAGTAATAACATTAATAACAATAATAACAATAATAACAATAATAACAATAATAACAATAATAACAATAATAACAATAATAACAATAATAACAATAATAACAATAATAACAATAATATCAATAATAACAATAATAACAATAATAACAATAATGACAATAATTACTATAATAACAATAATAACAATAATATCAATAATAACAATAGTAACAATAATAATAATAACAATAGTAACAATAATAGCAATAATAACAATACTAACAATAATAACAATAATAACAATAATAACAGTAATAACAATAATAACAATAATAACAATAATAACAGTAATATCAATAATAACTATAATAACAATAACAATAATAACAATAATAACAGTAATAACATTAATAACAATAATAACAATAATAACAATAATAACAATAATAACAATAATAACAATAATAACAATAATAACAATAATAACAATAATAACAATAATAACAATAATAACAATAATAACAATAATAACAATAATAACAATAATAACAATAATAACAATAATAACAATAGTAACAATAATAATAATAACAATAATAACAATAATAACAATGATAACAATAATAACAATAATAACAATAATAACAATAATAACAATAATAACAATAATGACAATAATTACTATAATAACAATAATAACAATAATAACAATAATAATACTAACAATAATAACAATAAAAACAATAATAACAATAATAATAATAACTATAATAACAATATTAACATTAATAACAATAATAACAATAATAACAATAATAACAATAATAACAATAATAACAATAATAACAATAATAACAATAATAACAATAATAACAATAATAACAATAATAACAATAATAACAATAATAACAATAATAACAATAATAACAATAATAACAATAATAACAATAATAACAATAATACCAATAATAACAATAATAACAATAATACCAATAATAACAATAATTACTATAATAACAATAATAAAAATAACAATAATTACTATAATAACAATAATAAAAATAATAATAATAACAATAATAACAATAATAACAATAATAACAGTAATATCAATAATAACAATAATAACAATAACAATAATAACAATAACAATAATAACAATAATAACCATAATATAAATAATAACAGTAATAACATTAATAACAATAATAATAATAACAATAATGACAATAATTACTATAATAACAATAATAACAATAATAATAATAATAATACAATAATACAATAATAACAATAATAACAATAATAACAATAATAACAATAAAAACAATAATAACAATAACAACAATAATAACAATAATACCAATAATAACAGTAATAACAATAATAATAGTAATATCAATAATAACAATAATAACATTAACAATAACAATAATAACAGTAATAACATTAATAACAATAATAACAATAATAACAATAATAACAATAATAACAATAATAACAATAATATCAATAATAACAATAATAACAATAATAACAATAATGACAATAATTACTATAATAACAATAATAACAATAATATCAATAATAACAATAGTAACAATAATAATAATAATAACAATAGTAACAATAATAGCAATAATAACAATAATAACAATAATAACAATAAAAACATTAATAACAATAATAACAATAATGACAATAATTACTATAATAACAATAATAACAATAATAACAATAATAACAATAATAACAATAATAACAATAATAACAATAATAACAATAATAACAATAATAACAATAATAACAATAATAACAATAATAACAATAATAACAATAATAACAATAATAACAATAATAACAATAATAACAATAATAACAATAATAACAATAATAACGATAATAACAATTGTTTAAGTGCAGAAAATGTATTATACAATTAAGTACCTCGTATGCTATATTTTTATATCCAACTGTTCAATACTACATTTTATTCGTGTCCTATATATGCTCTCTCCCAATTGGGAACAGCTTTTTTTAACTACTTCAGCACTAGCTTAAAGTTATTTACATATTGTAAACTAGATCAGTTGTTAATACATCCCCACACAAGCAAGGTAAATTTCGCGAAGAAAATAAATTATACTTTTAATATAAAACTAATACCCTTGTATCTCTATTTTTTAACCCCCCTGATTTCAACGCATAATATATATTTTTTATACCGCAACCAATCATTTTGTGGTCCAACCGAACCGGATCGAAAATATTTATGCGTTGAAGTGTTTTATTGCAGATAAAAAAGTTAAATTTTACCCCGTAAAGAGAAAAAAAAAGTTAAAAAGTGAAGTGGATTATTGAAACAACATACATATTAACCATACATATCCCGAACGAAGTTCACAATTAAAAGGAAACAAATCATCAGAAGTCTCATCAAAAGCAAGTATTAGTTAAAATACAAAAAACTCAAGGTATGTGTTAAATATAAAATATATTAATATATATATATATATATGTGTGCATACATATGTGGATTAAATAATACTTTTGGTCGACTGTGACAAAAAACATACAGTTAGTTTAATTTCGCTCAAAAACAAAAAAAAAATCCTTTACTTATTAACAACGAAATCCACATCCAAATTTAACATTTTAACATTGAAGTGTATACAACAAATTTAAGAGTTTAAACATTTACTTTGTTGCTAAACATTAAAGTTTCGGAGAGACAAAATACAAATACTCTCAACAGTTTATCAACATAATGTGTTTTAATTTAATGTCGGTCCCTTTCATATATTAGAGAAAAAAAACAAGAAGATATACGAAACATTTAAAAGCTTTTTTTAACAACATACTGCATACAAAATGTGTCTCAAGAACAACACGCAACATTATTGTTAGTACGTTCCTTAACGAAACCGACTTAAATATTACAATACGTGCTCTCAATTATTAAACTCGTTAATCTTTTAACACTACAGTGTTCGTGAACATTATTCAAAATAATAAAATTAGAGGAATTATAAAAAATACGAATACATACAAATATATTTGTTGGTTCTAAATATATTAAAGTTTTTTTTTATTATTAAAAAAAAAGAAAACCCCCGAACGAATAAATGTGTGAAAAACAAACAAAAATCAACAAATACTTATATTATTAACAATTCATCAAATTAAACAAAATCAATATTTTATTTCTCTGGTGAATAATATTAACTGAAACATTACACACGAATGTTTGTGCACTAACTCACACTAAATAAACTTAATTTTTATTTTTAAAATACAACAAAAAGTGCTCTTAAATTTAAAATAAAAAATAAATAGAAAATTACTATTAATCTCATCTAATCATTACTTCGAAATTTCATATACTATCAGCATTCCCCTAGATATTATTATTAAAAGAATAATGATTTTGAATACAAATAATTAACCCTCACCTGCACTTAAAAACTTAAGTACATAAATATTCTGGATAAATAAATTTTTATTCCAAGTTTTATTAAATTCAATCCCTACCCATATTAAGTAATTTTCTATAATTACTACATTAAAATAAAGCTTCAAGCTCTAATAGCCTATGCTATTTGCGAGTATCTATTGTTTAGAAAAATTATATATCTATGTATCTTTTTTTAAAAACTTTTTCAGGAGACTACCATTTTAGTGAACTGAATTATAAATTAAATTAAATTTATTCGATAATTTTTTTTTTTTTTTTTTTAAATCCAATAAATCAGTTAACCTTTTTCGGACCAGATAATTACTAAACTAACCCTAATAATTTACTCATTCATTTTGAAAGAGGTTTCGCTTTATTTTTTGCCCCGGTCAAGATTTTCGATTGTCGTTTTTCTCTTTTTTTTTGTTTAAATACACACCTTAACGCGGTCTTAATATCATGTCGGATCTAAACGCGTTTATTCGAGCCTCTGATCGTGTGATCCAGTTTCATGCCTACTTTGCGGCAGTCCCGCAAGAAGGGCACACGGTTCATACTCTTGAGATCCAGAAAGATGAAATCGTTCATCTCTGGTCAGCTTTACGAACCATATATGACTCTCTTTTAAGTCATATTGAATCTGAAGAAGAAGAAGTGGATCTGGAGATGGTTCAGAACAAATTTTATGCTGCCTATGAAGCCCACCTTAAGTGCCTCTCAAAGGCAAACGAGCTCGTAGATCAATTAACCACTAAACCACCTCCTTCTGTTGATATCCGGACAATTGTTTCTCCAAATATTTCTCTACCACCCTGCGATACTGACATATTTTATGGAGACTATGTCTCGTGGCCTACTTTCAGAGACATGTTCTCTGCACTCTATAAAGACAATCCTCGTCTTTCTCCCGTCGAGAAACTATATCATTTGTTGAAGAAAACACAGAACGAAGCTCGCGATATTGTAAGAACTTGTCCTCTTACAAACGCAGGGTTTGAGATGGCCTGGAAAAACCTCGTCGATAGATACGAAAATAAAGAGGTCCTTCTCAACGCGCAGCTCAAAACCCTTTTCAGCCTGACTTCTATTGCCAAAGAATCAGGACCAAGTATAAAAGCTCTCCAGCGTAAAATTAATGATTTTATCACGAATCTCTCTCTGCTTAACATACAAACCAGTAGTTGGGACCCCATTTTTGTGTATTTATGCTCAACTTGTCTCCCCGATACCACTTTGGATTTATGGAAACAAAACCATAAAACCAGTCCAGAGTTACCCACATGGGAAAAGATGGACGAATATCTGACAACTAGGTACCAAACTCTCGAATCCGTAGCAGATATAAGGTCTGCTAAACCACAAACCTCTTTAAAGAATTCCCCCTTCATAAAATCTTACAATAATCGTGACCAAAAAAAACTCAACACCTATCATACCAATGTTGCACCAAACAAGGTATTTAAATGCTCTATTTGTCCCGATTCTCATCCTTTACGGCTATGCCCTCTCTTCTTGCGAATGTCAGTTGAGGAACGCTTCTCTACGGTACGAAACCAAAAGCGTTGTACAAATTGCTTAGCCACCTCTCATGAATTCAAGAAATGCCAAAGCAAATATCTTTGCTCGTTCTGTAAACAAAAACACCACTCCCTACTTCACCGCACATCAACTATAGAAAATTCAGTCCAAGCCCCTGGTAGAAACCAAAATCCCCAAACTGTAGCTGCGGGCATCCCGCACTCAAACCCGAATACTCTTCGGGTTAGCAACCCCCATTCTTTATCAAACCCCGATAATATGCCCTCAACTTCTGCTGCTGCAGATCGCGTACGTCAATCGTACTCGACCCGTTTACAGTCCACTCCGTATACTTCTATCATTCTTGGCACTGCTTTAGTAGATATTTGTTTTGGTGATTTAAGATGTGCAGTTCGCGCGCTAATAGATCCTGCTTCTGAAGCATCATTCATCTCTAGTTCTCTCCAAAAGAAACTTTCCTTACCCTCTAAATTCTCGGAGACCCAAGTAGTTGGCTTAAATGGAACTCTTACTGCCAAATCTACTAAGATTACTTCTATAACGATCGGTTCTTCCCTCGATATGAATTTTTCAACCCAACTCGAAGTATTTGTGGTGCGAAAACTCACAGGCCAGTTACCATATCACTCCTCCTTTCGTTTATCAAGTCCAAATTTTCAGATCTGCCAATGGCGGATGTTGACCTGCACAAAAACCCCCACGTTGACTTACTCTTGGGGGGAGATATCTATCCTCGCGTGCTTCGCGATGGTGTTCCTTGGGATGACGAGCAAAACCTCGTGGCACAACAGACAGTATTCGGATGGATAGTTACCGGTCAGATTGCCTTCTCATCTCATTCCCAAACTATTTCTTCATTTTACAACGAAATAGAAATTAACCACCAACTTACGCGCTTCTGGGAGCTCGAAGAAGTTCCCGAAGTTATGCAAATGTCAGATGACGACCTGTATTGTGAGGAACTATATCAGAAGACTACTTGTCGAAGCAAAGATGGCCGATTTGTAGTTTCTCTTCCCTTTAAACGAGGTCTATCATCTTCGACAACCCTCGGTAGCTCTCGTAATAATGCCATATCGCAATATCTTCGTAATGAAGCCCGTTTACTTAAACAACCCACCGCTAAATCGCACTACGATCAAGTTATAATAGAGTATCTTACTCTAAGCCACATGGCTAAAATTCATCCCGATTTATCAGCTGACCCCAAAACGTCTTATTATCTACCCCACCATGCTGTAATAAAACCCGATAGTACAACTACCAAACTTAGGGTTGTATTCAATGCATCCAACCCCTCGTCAAATGGCGTAAGTCTTAACGATATTTTATATCCCGGGCCAATACTACAAGCTGATCTTACCATTCTTATATTAAGATGGCGCCTTTTTAAATATGTCTTCAATGCCGAGATCGAGAAAATGTATCGACAAATTCTCGTAAACGAAACTCACACCCCATTTCAGCGACTAATATTTCGCAATTCCCCCGACGATGAGTTAAGTGACTTTGAAATGAAGACCGTTACCTTTGGCATAAATTGCGCCCCCTATTTGGCGATCAGAACATTGCAAGAGTTAGCTCGGCAATGTGAACCCGAAACCCCGATTGTGTCTGAAATTTTGAGAAATTACATGTACGTCGATGATGTTTTATTTGGATCTCATAATTTGACACAAGCCATTAGTGCTCGCAAAGAGCTAGTTAAAGTGTTGAACTCAGCTGGATTTTCTCTCAGAAAATGGACAGCAAATAATGAACTCCTTTTAAAGGATGTACCCCCAGAGTATCTTTTAGATGCAGAGTTTCTGAGATTGTCTGATTCTTGCACTTCCAAAACCCTCGGTTTAAGGTGGAATATTGGAGGTGACTTTTTCTACTTTAACCCCGTAAAACATCCAAATGCAAGTGTTCATACAAAACGCGCGGTTTTGTCTGATATTGCCAAACTGTTTGACCCCGCCGGCTGGCTCGCTTCCAAAATAATTGTTGCGAAAATTATAATGCAGCAAATTTGGAAAGATAAAACAGATTGGGATGAAGAAATAAAACCTTTAACATTAAAGCAATGGCAAAAGTTTCTCGATGATTACCCAAACATCGAAAGTATCAAAATACCCCGTTTCGTTGATTACGAACCCTCTTTTTCTATCGAACTACATGGGTTTTGTGACGCCTCCGAGAAAGCTTATGCGGCTACTTTATATATTCGAACTGAAGCGCCAAATGGTCAAGTTCACACCCATTTATTAGCCGCAAAAACGAAAGTTGCACCAGTGAAATTCATCACACTCCCCCGAAAAGAACTTTGTGGTGCTGAATTGATGGCCAAAATGTTCAAATCGATCCGAACCCAATTAAAAGTTGATAACTTTCGGGCCTATATGTGGACAGATTCTACAATAGTGCTTGCATGGTTACAGAAACCCCCGGATCAATGGACAACTTTCGTTGCAAACCGTGTCGCTTCGATCATTGAAAAATTGGATAAAGATATCTGGTCACATGTTGACTCAAAAGATAACCCCGCTGATCTGGCATCCCGTGGTATCACAGCTAAAGAGCTCATCATAAATGATTTATGGTGGCATGGCCCATCATGGCTAAAATTGCCACATTCTGAATGGCCTTTTAATCATCACAGTATGGAAACCATTGAGGAAATGAGACCAATTAAATCCCACATGACTCACATAACTCATTTCGATATACTAGAACGTTTCTCTGATCTTTCAAGAGCTATGCGAGTTCTTTGCTATATTTTTAGATTTTTCCATTCTATCTCTTCAAAACACCATTTTCGCTATGAAACGACTGAAATTCTTCAGAAAGAAATGAAACATGTTCGAAGTCGATTGATTATTGCATGTCAACATTTGTACTTTCCTGAATACGAAATTCTTTCCCAAGGTCTAAATTTGCCTCAAAAGAGTAATCTTTTAACTCTAAACCCTTTTATCGACTCTGAAGGTTTCATGAGAGTAAATGGCAGACTTTCCCGATCCCCCATGCTTACTTATGATGAGCGTTTTCCGAAAATATTGCCATATAATGCAAAATTTACTCGTTTATATATTGAACTAGTGCATAAGTCATCTATTCATGGCGAAAATTCTCTTCTAACAAGACTAGTACGACTTGAATTCTGGATCCCCAAGCTAAAAAATTTAACGAAATACATAGTCCGCAACTGCAAAGAATGTGCTTTACAAAAACAACGTCGGAGCCAGCAGCTCATGGCTGCCCTTCCTCCTGAAAGAACTTCCCTTTCACGCCCGTTCACAAACACCGGAGTTGACTTTGCTGGCCCTTTCGACATTAAGTCTTATGCTGGCCGTGGCTGTAAAGTAACGAAAGTCTATGTCCTCGTATTTGTATGTTTTGCAACGAAAGCGCTTCATTTAGAAGTAACCAGTGAAATATCTACCCCAGCTTTCATGGCAGCCTTTTCTAGGTTTTTCTCACGTCGTGGCTGTCCTCTTGCTATGTACTCTGATAATGGCACTGCTTTCGTTGGAGCGTCAAACATTCTTGCTAAAGATCAAGCCAATATGCTTTCCGTTATCCGGCAGCAAATCATATCCAACAATGTTTTTCAGTCCCTCGAATGGAATTTCATACCCCCCGGTGCCCCTCACATGGGAGGATTATGGGAAGCGGGTGTTAAAAGTTTTAAAACTCACCTAAAAAAGATCTCTAACTCCCAAAAATTTACATATGAAGAATTTTCAACAATGCTTTCTCGAATAGAAGCTTGTTTAAACTCACGGCCCCTTAACCCCATGAGTGAAAACCCAGCAGATCTTTGTGCTCTCACCCCTGGTCATTTTCTTATTGGTGCCCCACTGTTAGCACCTGCAGAACCCGATGTTTCACATCAATCGATAAGTTATGCCAATCGTTGGCAAAAGCTAAAAATACTTCACCATAATTTCGCTCTCAGATGGAAGGAAGAGTATCTAAAGGAGCTACATAAACGTATTAAGTGGAAATATCCCCAACGTGACTTTGCTGTAAATGACCTTGTAATAATCCGACACGACAATTTTCCCCCTCATCAATGGCGACTCGGACGCGTTGAAAAAGTTATTCGTGGGTCTGACTCTAGAGTTAGGGTTTGTGAAGTGCGAACCTCTAACGGACTTGTTACCCGACCAATTGTTAAATTAGTTTTACTGCCACCCTATGAACAATAATAACTAATCTCCTATATTTCAGAAAAAATGTCTTCACTACCCCGTCTTCAGAGAGCCAATCGAAGCGAAGTTCCAGCAACCTTACCTCAACCACGATCCCGATCAACATCACGTCCTCGAACATTAAGGGATTGCCGGTATTGTGACCTTGACCACCCTCTAAGAAAATGCCTACGCTTCAGACGCCTTTCTGTTGACAAACGCATTAAAGTCGTACGAAAATATCGGTATTGCCTTAATTGCCTAGCGCACTCACATATCCTGAAGGACTGCCAGTGTCGTGATCGCTGCAAAATATGTGTCTCTGAACATCATACGCTTCTTCACAGGGACAGCCAAAGAACCCCTCATCGGCATAGAAACCGCCAACGAAGACATCACCAACAACAACGACAGCAACAACAGCAACAACAACAGCAACACCAACAACAACGACAACAACAACAGCAACATCAACAAACACGCCAGATTACAAGTAACAACAACATCGGCACGCATCTGAATGGTGCACCTAAAGCTTCTTACAGTTCTCCAACAATTGTAATTAATGTGACATCAAAATAAAAGGTCAATGCTGATCTTTATCCTTTTTAAAATATTTCACTAAACTCTTATTCTGAATCTTCATAAAACTATAATTAATATTACCTTTAAGAAGAAAAACAAATGAATTAATTTACATACACACATTTTGTAATAGTTTATATATACCATTGAATTATAATAATCACTTATATTGAATTGTAATAATCAGACTTTTATATTTAAACAAAACTTTCCCTACTGTCCTTACCCCTTTTTAAGACATTGAAATCCTGCAAGGGGGGCGGGATGTTTAAGTGCAGAAAATGTATTATACAATTAAGTACCTCGTATGCTATATTTTTATATCCAACTGTTCAATACTACATTTTATTCGTGTCCTATATATGCTCTCTCCCAATTGGGAACAGCTTTTTTTAACTACTTCAGCACTTGCTTAAAGTTATTTACATATTGTAAACTAGATCAGTTGTTAATACATCCCCACACAAGCAAGGTAAATTTCGCGAAGAAAATAAATTATACTTTTAATATAAAACTAATACCCTTGTATCTCTATTTTTTAACCCCCCTGATTTCAACGCATAATATATATTTTTTATACCGCAACCAATCAACAATAATAGCAATAATAACAATAATAACAATAATAACAATAATAACAATAATAACAGAAATATTAATAATAACAATAATAACAATAACAATAATAACAATAATAACAATAATAACAATAATAACAGTAATAACATTAATAACAATAATAACAATAATAACAATAATAACAGTAATAACAATAATAACAATAATAACAATAATAACAATAATAACAATAATAACAATAATAACAATAATAACAATAATAACAATAATAACAATAATAACAGTAATAACAATAATAACAATAATAACAATAATAACAATAATAACAATAATAACAATAATAACAATAATAACAATAATAACAATAATAACAATAATAACAATAATAACAGTAATAACATTAATAACAATAATAACAATAATGACCATAATTACTATAATAACAATAATATCAATAATAACAATAACAACAACAATAACAATAATAACAATAACAATAAAAACAATAATAACAATAATAACAATAATAACAATAATAACAATAATAACAATAATAACAATAATAACAATAATAACAATAATAACAATAATATCAGTAATAACAATAATAACAATAATAACAATAATAACAATAATAACAAGAATAACAGTAATAACAATAATAACAATAATAACAATAACAATAATAACAATAATAACAATAGTAACAATAATAACAATAACAACAATAATAACAATAATAACAATAATAACAATAATAACAATAATAACAATAATATCAATAATAACAATAATAACAATAATAACAATAATAACAATAATAACAATAATAACAATAATAACAATAATAACAATAATAACAATAATAACAATAATAACAATAATAACAATAATAACAATAATAACAATAATAACAATAATAACAATAATAACAATAATAACAATAATAACAATAATAACAATAATAACAATAATAACAATACTAACAATAATAACAATAATAACGATGATAATAATAACAATAATAACAATAATAACAATAATAACAATAATAACAATAATAACAATAATAACAATAATAACAATAATAACAATAATAACAATAATAACAATAATAACAATAATAACAATAATAACAGTAATAACAATAATAACAATAATAACTGTAATATCAATAATAACTATAATAACAATAACAATAATAACAATAATAACAATAATAACAGTAATAACATTAATAACAATAATAACAATAATAACAATAATAACAATAATAACAATAATAACAATAATAACAATAATAACAATAATAACAATAATAACAATAATAACAATAATAACAATAATAACAATAATAACAATAATAACAATAATAACAATAATAACAATAATAACAATAATAACAATAATAACAATAATAACAATAATAACAATAATAACAATAATAACAATAATAACAATAATAACAATAATAACAATAATAACAATAATAACAATAATAACAATAGTAACAATAATAACAATAATAACAATGATAACAATAATAACAATAATAACAATAATGACAATAATTACTATAATAACAATAATAACAATAATAATACTAACAATAATAACAATAATAATAATAACTATAATAACAATATTAACATTAATAACAATAATAACAATAATAACAATAATAACAATAATAACAATAATAACAATAATAACAATAATAACAATAATAACAATAATAACAATAATACCAATAATAACAATAATAACAATAATACCAATAATAACAATAATTACTATAATAACAATAATAAAAATAATAACAATAATTACTATAATAACAATAATAAAAATAATAATAATAACAATAATAACAATAATAACAGTAATATCAATAATAACAATAATAACAATAACAATAATAACAATAACAATAATAACAATAATAACCATAATAACAATAATAACAGTAATAACATTAATAACAATAATAATAATAACAATAATGACAATAATTACTATAATAACAATAATAACAATAATAACAATAATAACAATAATAACAATAATACAATAATACAATAATAACAATAATAACAATAATAACAATAACAACAATAATAACAATAATACCAATAATAACAATAATAACAGTAATATCAATAATAACAATAATAACATTAACAATAATAACAATAATAACAATAATAACAGTAATAACATTAATAACAATAATAACAATAATAACAATAATATCAATAATAACAATAATAACAATAATAACAATAATGACAATAATTACTATAATAACAATAATAACAATAATATCAATAATAACAATAGTAACAATTATAACAATAATAACAATAATAACAATAACAACAATAATAAGAATAATAACAATAATAACAATAATAATAATAATAATAACAATAGTAACAATAATAGCAATAATAACAATAATAACAATAATAATAATAATAATAACAATAGTAACAATAATAGCAATAATAACAATAATAACAATAATAACAATAAAAACATTAATAACAATAATAACAATAATGACAATAATTACTATAATAACAATAATAACAATAATAACAATAATAACAATAATAACAATAATAACAATAATAACAATAATAACAATAATAACAATAATAACAATAATAACAATAATAACAATAATAACGATAATAACAATAATAACAATAATAACAATAATAACAATAATAACAGAAATATTAATAATAACAATAATAACAATAACAATAATAACAATAATAACAATAATAACAGTAATAACATTAATAACAATAATAACAATAATAACAATAATAACAGTAATAACAATAATAACAATAATAACAATAATAACAATAATAACAATAATAACAATAATAACAATAATAACAATAATAACAATAATAACAATAATAACAATAATAACAATAATAACAATAATAACAATAATAACAATAATAACAATAATAACAATAATAACAGTAATAACATTAATAACAATAATAACAATAATTACTATAATAACAATAATATCAATAATAACAATAATAACAACAATAACAATAATAACAATAAAAACAATAATAACAATAATAATAATAATAACAATAGAAACAATAATAACAACAATAACAATAATAACAATAATAACAATAATAACAATAATAACAATAATAACAATAATAACAATAATAATAATAACAATAATAACAATAATAACAATAATAACAATATTAACAATAATAACTATAATAACAATAATAACAATAATAACAATAATATCAATAATAACAATAATAACAATAATAACAATAATAACAATAATAATAATAACAATAATAACAATAATAACAATAATAACAATATTAACAATAATAACAATAATAACAATAATAACAATAATAACAATAATAATACTAACAATAATAACAATAAAAACAATAATAACAATAATAATAATAACTATAATAACAATATTAACATTAATAACAATAATAACAATAATAACAATAATAACAATAATAACAATAATACCAATAATAACAATAATAACAATAATACCAATAATAACAATAATTACTATAATAACAATAATAAAAATAATAACAATAATTACTATAATAACAATAATAAAAATAATAATAATAACAATAATAACAGTAATATCAATAATAACAATAATAACAATAACAATAATAACAATAACAATAATAACAATAATAACCATAATAACAATAATAACAGAAATAACATTAATAACAATAATAATAATAACAATAATGACAATAATTATTATAATAACAATAATAACAATAATAACGATAATAACAGAAATATTAATAATAACAATAATAACAATAATAACAATAATAACAATAATAACAATAATAACAATAATAACAATAATAACAATAATAACAATAATAACAATAATAACAATAATAACAATAATTACTATAATAACAATAATAACAATAATAACACTAACAATAATAACAGTAAAAACAATAATAACAATAATAATAATAACTATAATAACAATATTAACAATAATAACAATAATAACAATAATAACAATAATACCCATAATAACAATAATAACAATAATAACAGTAATGTCAATAATAACAATAATAACATTAACAATAATAACAATAATAACAGTAATAACAATAATAACAATAATAACAATAATAACAATAATAACAATAATAACAATAATAACAATAATAACAATAATAACAATAATAACAATAATATCAATAATAACAATAATAACAATAATAACAATAATGACAATAATTACTATAATAACAATAATAACAATAATATCAATAATAACAATAGTAACAATTATAACAATAATAACAATAATAACAATAACAACAATAATAAGAATAATAACAATAATAACAATAATAATAATAATAATAACAATAGTAACAATAATAGCAATAATAACAATAATAACAATAATAATAATAATAATAACAATAGTAACAATAATAGCAATAATAACAATAATAACAATAAAAACATTAATAACAATAATAACAATAATGACAATAATTACTATAATAACAATAATAACAATAATACCAATAATAACAATAATAACAATAATAACGATAATAACAATAATAGCAATAATAACAATAATAACAATAATAACAATAATAACAATAATAACAATAATAACAATAATAACAATAATAACAATAATAACAATAATAACAGAAATATTAATAATAACAATAATAACAATAACAATAATAACAATAATAACAATAATAACAGTAATAACATTAATAACAATAATAACAATAATAACAATAATAACAGTAATAACAATAATAACAATAATAACAATAATAACAATAATAACAATAATAACAATAATAACAATAATAACAATAATAACAATAATAGCAATAATAACAATAATAACAATAATAACAATAATAACAATAATAACAGTAATAACATTAATAACAATAATAACAATAATGACTATAATTACTATAATAACAATAATATCAATAATAACAATAATAACAACAACAATAATAACAATAAAAACAATAATAACAATAATAATAATAATAACAATAGAAACAATAATAACAACAATAACAATAATAACAATAATAACAATAATAACAATAATAACAATAATAACAATAATAACAATAATAACAATAATAACAATAATAACAATAATAATAATAAAAATAATAACAATAATAACAATATTAACAATAATAACTATAATAACAATAATAACAATAATAACGATAATAACAATAATAGCAATAATAACAATAATAACAATAATAACAATAATAACAATAATAACAATATTAACAATAATAACTATAATAACAATAATAACTATAACAATAATAACAATAGAAACAATAATAACAATAATAACAATAATAATAATAACAATAATAACAATAATAACAATAATAATAATAACAATAATAACAATAATAACAATAATAACAATATTAACAATAATAACAATAATAACTATAATAACAATAATAACAATAATAACAATAATAACAATAATATCAATAATAACCATAAAAACAATAATAACAATAATAATCGCATACAAAGCAAACACAAAACTAAACCAGTTATACAAAAAAAAAACAAAAACAACAATACCAAAAGAAAAAAGAAGCAATGTAGTGTACGAAATGAAATGCAAAGGAGACCTGCGATCGTATTTACATTGGTACTACTAAAAGAGCGTTAGCAGTGAGAATAAATGAACATGTAAACGACATCCAAAAAAACAAAAACAGCACGGCCCTGTCACAACACGCCCTTAATAACAAACATACACCTGATTTTGACAATTGCAGAATATTAGACATAGAAAATAGAGATAGAAAAAGAATAACAAATAACAATTGAAAGCTTGAGAATACAAGAAAACAACCACTTGACAGTAAACAGAAAAGAAGATACCGACAACATCAGTGCAAGCTATGCCACTGTTTTAAATAAAAAATAAATTAGTGCAATAATACGTAATTATAAGTCTAAACAAACAAAAAAATGTTTAATGTGATTCAAATTGACTTAATGTAAAAACACAGTCGGTCTAACCGACTATACGATACCCTATACCATGCGTTTAGAGACCCTATCTCTCAGGCCCAACTAACTGGATATAGAAAGTAAGCATAAATCAAATTTGAATGGGATTTTTATTAATTTTTTTTGCTGCAGATATGAAAAACTTCAAATCGGATGATATATCTGTATGGGGACTAGGCCCAAAAATGGACCGATCCTGACCATGTTTGGTAAAGTCTCTTGTATTTTGGAAAAATATATACAAACAAAATTTGAGAAGAATCAGTGCAATATTTTTGTTTTTTGATAGATTTAGGTGAAGATCGGGAAGCAGCTCTATATGGGGCCTATGACTAAGAGTTGTCGCATAGGGATCATTTTTGGACTACTGATTAATGGATGTAATAAACACATACAAACCCAATTTGACTAAGATTTATATGATAATTTGGATCTTATGGCAATTTATGTTGATTTCATAGCGGTCATTTGTATGGGGGCTAGGTCTGAACATGGACCGATTCTCACCAATTTCAATAGCTTTCATCCTATGGCCGATAAAATCTTACATACCTAATTTCATCAAAATATATTCATATTTGCTACATCGTTAAATCGAATCAGATAGTGATTCTGATTCGTTCGGTATAATAAAAGATGGGTCTAGGTCAAATATTTTTGGCTGGTACAAACAGCAGCTCAAAGTCATTATACCCAAACCACATAGTGTAATAGATTATAATTAAGATGTCCCCACTGTAAGTAAATTTAGTCGAGAGAAAAAAGCGGGAAATAATGTGATATATATCATTTCAGTGATTAATAAATTAAATAAAATACATACCCCTGAGGATGCTGGAAATAAACCAGCGAAGCGTTGGGAGAATTATGGAAACGTAAACTTTGTTTTATTTCGCATAACACACAAAAGAGACTGATTAGCCAAAAGTAAAATACAAATATTACACACAAACAGTCAATCAACAACAACAAACAAGTAAAAAGTATCATTTTATAAAATTTAAAAATTTTTTTAATTGAGACAAAAAACTCGTAAGAAAAAATAAAATATACTAAAACTTTATATTTGAAAAAATTTTTGAAAGTCGTTATATTTGGAAAAATATAAAGATTTGGTGTGATGTAATAACGAATTTAGTAAATAAATAATAAAGTGGATACATTTAATTATATGATTTCACAATATTGTGAAATAAAAATTTAATATAAAAAATACGATACTAAAAAATTAAAATTGATTTGATTTATCTAGAATTATTTTGTTTTAAAATTCAAATGGTTAAAAAAGAACATTAAAACTGTATGAAAAACAGTGTCATCTATATGTTACGAAAAAAATTAAATAAATTTTGCCCTCTAAAAAAATTCAACATTTTCCACTAACTCTTAAATATTCAAAGTTAACGGAATAAAAAAGGTGCCACCTTTAAATTCAAAACTGTACTGTAGAAAACTGCATTTGGTTGTTTTGTATATATGTGAACAACAAAAAATATGTTTGTGTTAGTAAACAGCAATAAGTAATGCTTTAGGTTTGTGGTTAAATGATTATGTGATTTCACAATATTGTGAAATAAAAATTTAACATAAAAAATACGATACTAAAACATTAAAATTGTATTGTGAAATAAAAATTTAATATAAAAAAAACACTTTGAATTAATTAAAGATTTAATATAAATATAATTATAAAATATAGAGAAGAAATATATAAAAGGTAAAATATTCTAAGTTAACGGAATAAAAAGTTGCCACCTACTTATAACAAAAAAATGTTTTAATTTTTTAACATAGCAGTTAACATGTTTTACACTTTGAATTTTGTATGATTGCGTTTATGTAAACGAAAAAAGAACTGTGTGTTAACATTTTTGTGTTAGTAAACAATTTCAAGTTAAGCTTTTGGTTTGTTAAACAAGGTGGAAACATTTTTAACAGAGAGCGAAACAAAAAAAAATTTTTTTAAAGGTTTCTAAACATGAATAATAATAATTAGTGGGTGATTTAAACAGTATCAAAACAAGAAGAAGCAAAGAAACTAATGTATTTCTATTATAATATATCTAAATGTAAAAATTGCAATTTCGAATAAAACGGTTAATAAAAAAGGAATGAAACACATTAGGTTCTCAACTCTAAGTAAAACGAATATGGGTGTGAGTTTTTGATAAACATTGCGAAATTCAACATGGCTAATAGTATTGTTAACTATAAGTAAGGTGAATATGGGAATATGAGATTTGCTAAACATTAGATTTTCAACTCCAAGTAAGGTGAATATGGGTGTGAGTTTTTGCTAAACGTGCTGAATATGGTGGCGCCCTCTGTGGTACTACTGGCAGTGACAATTCGAACTAAATACGCTCCACAAAATTTACTGAAAAAGTGGTCTAGAAACGGCATAAACACACTACTGACAGTCAAAAGTTAGAAATTTTAGAGTTTGAGGACAACATTTCTTTTAAATTTCAAACCATTCCGACAATAACTATAGGACGGGTGATCTACTACTCGAAAAATATTTATTGATTTACAAAAAATATTATTTAATGTTGCACGACCTTAAAACTTCAAAGCATTCTGACCAAAATTGGGCTGTTGGCAAAATAAATGATTTTCTGTTTGTTTGATTTGAAGTCATTTTTCAGGCATATTGCAATTAATACTGTAATTAATATGCAAATTAAAATTTTGTTTTAATGGTGCGTGGTAGAGAAGAAGAAAGCATATGTTTCAAAAATTCATAACTACACTGTATTCTTAATCGGACCGGGTTCTGGCATTTCAGCCTTCATCAGCGATTTATTGAACATTGTGATTTTCTATTTTCTATGAAATTGTGCAAAAATATGCTCTTGTTTGCAATATGGTGTCATTGTAAACAAAATTTACCACAAAGACTTGATAAAATATTTTGTTCCAAACAGCTAGTTGCATAGACGAGTACAAAATGGTAACTCACTCCAATTTTCAAAGCATTCCGTAAAAAACCGAAGCGTGGTCGAACTGTTAATTGAAAGAGATTATTCACTTACCAAGTTTTATGTATGTTTATATTTTTATTCTAAAAATGTCATGCATACAAAAATTACAAATATTTATTGGACTGAATACCTCAAATGTCAACCAACAGAATACTTAGCTTAAACTGTTAATAGCAGATAGCCTTAGCTTTTTCTCCGACGAAAATAGCCATTTTGATGGAACTCAAAGTACTAAACACTGTTATTTTTTATCCAAATATATATTTATCGATAAGAAATATATATGTATTACTTATTTACATACTACCTTTAAAGTATACAAATTGAATGTGTTTTCAAATCTATAACTGACATTTTTAAATACAATTTTCAGGTGCATGATGGTAAAAATCTTAAGGGACGATCAAATGATGCTAAAGCATCGGCATGTCTTTACATTGCTTGCCGCCAAGAAGGTGTACCACGTACTTTCAAAGAAATTTGTGCTGTTAGCAAGATTAGTAAAAAAGAAATTGGACGTTGTTTTAAGCTCACACTTAAAGCTTTAGAAACAAGCGTCGATTTAATTACTACGGCGGATTTTATGTCTCGGTTTTGTGCAAATCTTGGTAAGATGTTCTTCATTTCTCGCCAATAACACTGTGCTACAGTAATTTTTTTTTGATGACCTAGAGAAGGTCATATTTATAGGTCTGGTTGAATACATCTCATAACGGTGTTCAAAATTTATAACACCGTAAACTTTTTATGTTTTTGTCAGAAACCCGTTTTTGGATCACATCCTCCACCTAACAATGTTTAGCTATGTCAATTTTATTTTTCGAAAATGGGTTTAATTGAGATTTCAAATATACGAGATATAATTCTAAAAGAGGGTGGAGATTTTATCGAGAATATCTGAAATTTTTCCTTTTTTTTTCTACATTTTAATACTTTTAAAGAACAGTTTTAAAGTACATTATTTAAATAAAATAAAAATGGGAAATTTAAAAAACCTTATAATCACTATATACATCAATATGTATCTATGTATTTATAAAATAACTTGGTGGAAAAAGTCCTACACAAAAAAATGCAATAAATGTAACTTTTTCAATATAAAATAACTTTTAATTTATTAAGTATATATAAATTTCTTTTTTAAAATAAAACACAACAAAACATAAATAAAATCATTAACTAATGTATAATAGTGTTGTTAAAGTAAACATGGGCATTCTTGGCCAATTATGTACAGCTCCTTTCATTACGTAAGTTTTTCTCTTTTAATCAATTTGGAAGGACGACCAGATCATGGCTTGGAGATAAATGTCTGTGTTTCTACGTACATGCGGATCACTTTTTGGATGGAGGATTGATTGGCCAAATTTTCTAAAGATTTTTGTTTCCATAAATTATGGATTAATCTCTATTCCATTTCGATTCATAGCTAATATTGTAAGAGTTTTTAAAAAAATTATAACACTTATTAGAAGCACTGATACAAATAAAAATATTACATAAATTATTTTATTAATTTTTTTAATAGCATTTTCGTAGGCAGACTTTTTCTTTGATATAAAATTATATTTTTCTATCAGATATCGATTAAAATAACTATCGATTTATTTGTTTGAATTTAATTTTACAATCTTAAATAAGGGTTAGACTAATTAAAAATATTGAATAAAATAATAGCTTTACTATTTATTGAAAATTTTGACAATAAAACTTTTTTAATCACGTGTACGCAGACTATATTTAACAAATCCATATATATGTTTCGAAATTTCAAATAATCGTCTTTCCAAGCCCGTTTACAAATCGGTTTAAAAATATTAAGTGTAGGAAGTGGTCCAAAAATTAATATTGACAGTTCCCATGAAAATTTTACTTGTGGTGTAAAAAAATCGTATCGGTTTCACTTCCATTTGAACTTTTGAACATGGTTTTGTGTTTTATGTGTATTTGATTAAGACATAAGATCTACAACCTCCACTAAGTCATTTGACAACTATATATCCAAAAAATTATTTTGTAGCAAATTTTAATTTTACACAATCATAATATTTACCATTTAATTTTAGATCTACCAAATATGGTACAGCGTGCAGCTACGCATATAGCTAAAAAAGCTGTGGAAATGGATATTGTGCCTGGCAGATCTCCTATATCTGTAGCTGCTGCTGCGATATACATGGCGTCACAGGTAAAAATAATATTCGTACAAAGAATGCTTAACCCTTAAATGGAAAATGTAGCCATTTGGCAACAGTCCGTTAAAAAAAAAATTTTTTTTTGAGGTATAACATCATTATTTTGAGCAATGGGGCCTCTTGGTTACATACTGTTCTTGTTTGTAACAATTGCTGAATTTTACTAGAAATCGTTTAACATTTTCTTGCATTTACTGCAGTGGTCGGCAAACACATACCATCATATTTTGCTTTGTGTGAGTGAGCTGTAATCTCTCTCTAACTTAATGCACGTAGAGAAACTTATAGTTAAAATATGAAAATGTACGTAAATAAAAAGTATTAATTAACCTATATCAAGGTTCATGTTGTATAACACGATTAATATCAATATCATATGGGCAACATTTTATGCTAACAAGATCCTCAACATGTGCATCTGTTAGACGATTTTTATTTTTATTTTTAATAAATTTTAACGAGGAAAATGAAGACACAAATATATGTTGACCCAAGCATCGAATATTACTTAATTATTTCATTCCTTGATTTCGGATATGAAGCTTCATTAATATTTCTCCAAAACTTAATACCAGTTATAAGCGGTAGGTTCAAGTCATTTCTCATTTTTAAAAGTTCTTTGATATCAACATTTTTCTTTTCAATATTACATAACAAAAGATATTATGTAATTCAATTATGTTTTCTATTTGATCAATAACTTTAAAACGCATACTGCACTTTACTAGTAAAGTTTCCAATATATCAACATATTCATTTAATTTTCAGAAATTATATGGAAATATATTAGAAACTTCAGAAGTTCTTGTTGAATTAATCAAATTTTGTTCCTGACAATGCATTATTAATAGTTAAATTTTTCGTATAAATTGATGAACTGCGAAATCAAGTTCAATAATAGTTTTATTTTATTATTAAACAAGAATTCACTTTCAAAATTATCATGTATTCTCTCAGTGCATCTCAAACACAAAGCGTCAAACTAACCTCTTCGTTCGAATGCTAATGCGAGACTGATTGTTTTTTTTTTTAAATTTTGTTTAATATGTGACCGCATGTAGGTGTGAGAGCAAAACGGCGCGTAGTGGTTTTGCCGACCACAGATTTACTGTCATTCCCACAATTTTAATTCATTTCATATTTAAATAAGGTATAAGTTAGTTAATATTAATAATAAAAATAAAAAATCTAGATACTACAAAGAAGTTATCTTGCTAAAAAGAAAGACTCAGATTTAGAGAATTTTCGATAGACAAAATGTCTCAGATTTAGAAATTTGTTTCAAAATAATTCTATAGATAAAACATGTCAATTCTAAAAATATTTGTGAAGAAAAAAAAAATATTTGTATAGAAAAATCGCGTGAAATTATAAGAATTTTACAATAGAAAACCTGTTTTAGATTGTATTCTATAGAAAAATAAATTCAAATTCTAAAAATATGTCTGTAGTAAAATAGTGTCTTATTCTATGAGTTGTAAATAGCAAATAATACTTTAAGAGTTTTATACTTCTCGTACTTCAAATCAGGTAATATTTGTCCCTGAGAATATATATGTACAGTAAATATGTTCCTTGATTTTCTATTGAAAAACCATCTTAAATTCTTATTTTTTTTTTCCAAAAAAACCAACAAGCGAATAACAAAAAAAAAAATATTGAAACACGATTATAAAATAACTGCTGTTTATTTTGTCTTTTTTTTAAATGATTTTTTATACGATAAACCTCAGAACCACTGTGATTCTGTCCATCTGTCTGTGTGTCCATGTAGACCTTGTAATCAAATTGCAGGTCGCAAATATAAAAATATGGTGATGAAATTTGGTATATAAGAGTATATCGGCCTCAGGACGAACGCTATTGAAATTGGATAAAATAAGTGCATATTCAGAACTAGCTCCCATACAAATAACCTCTATCAGACGTATTAAAATTGTCGTAATATCCATAATATCATGTATATATCGATAAAATTTGGTGTATGTTTATGTATGTATGTATATTATACCCTCTAATCAGTAGTCCAAAAATAAATCCTGTAGAACCATTTTTATATAAAAATGATTTCCGATCTTCACTTAGTTTTTATATGTTTTTGACAAAAGTAACTGACTTTACGAAGTACGGTTATGATATGATCATATAAAATCAGACTTAAACTTTTCGTATCTGCATGCCACAATAACAATAGCTCTTTAATTTGGTTTATGCTTAATTTCTATATCCAGTTAAACTATTAACGACGAATGGGTAGAAAATACCCAAAAATAGATCTGTCTTACAAAAATTCTAGCTAGAGCCAGGAGAAAGGTATTGCAAACATTTTTTGACGAATTAAGAGAAGAAAGATAAAACTAGTAAAAAATTTTAAAGGCACATGGCAATATGACTTGGAGAAAAATTAGCGGGTCAAATAATTTAACAAAAAAAATAATTTAACAAAAAAAAAAAGTTTTTTGACATATATGCATCGGGAAATTTTGGGAAGTTGACTTCCCTAAAACTCTCTTGGCTGCTATCTAAAAAAATAAAAGTCACCCAGATAGGTCCACTCCTCTGGGCTACAAGTTCATTTTTATGGCATGTGTAATTAAATACACATGTTGGCATAAAAGGGTTCTAACAAAATTTTTTATTTTTAATATTTATTTAAACGACTTGAAGTAACAATGTGTTTTTTGTAATCTTTTTTAGGATAGCATAAAAAAATCAATTTTATTTTATTTGTATTGAGAATTACATGTTATTTATTTATTTATTAGGTCAATGGAATAAATCCTTACAGACCTGTATAAATGATATAATTACATATGTACATATATTGAAACAATTAAATGATTTAAAAATAAAAACAAATAGTTAGGAATTTAAGAAAATAATGATATTATGCTTAATTACATCAGTGTTCAATGAAAAATCAATTAATTGATAAAGATTATTATAAACACAACAAATTCTTCTAAAAGGATCAGCTAGAGCATAGTTGGTTTGAGAAGATTTAACAAAGAGTGGTTGGAATTGGCGTGATACTCGTTGAGGAACATTAAAAGTTATATTGTTGACAAGAAAGTCAGAACAGATTTCACCATTAATTAGGTTGATCATAAATGTTACTTTTAGCATAGTCCTACGGCTTTCCAAAGTAGGTAATTTTATTAATTTAAGTCGATCAACGTATGAAGGTAGATTAATTGCAGAATTCCAAGGTAAGCCACGTAAGCAAAAGAGTAGAAATTGTTTCTGTACAGACTCGATTCGTTGAATATGAATATTATAGAAGGGATCCCATATTATTGACCCATATTCTAAAATAGGTCTTACAAGAGATGTAAAAAGTTGTTTGGTTATGTAAGGATCAATAAATTCTTTTGCCCATCTTTTAATAAAGGCGAGTGTACCTCTAGCTTTATTAACTGTCATGGTGACGTGAGATACAAAGTTTAATTTAGGATCAAGTAGAGTCCCTAAATCCAGAAAAGTATCAACAAG
The DNA here is from genome assembly GCA_963682025.1 of Cordilura impudica. Lineage (NCBI taxonomy): Eukaryota > Metazoa > Arthropoda > Insecta > Diptera > Scathophagidae > Cordilura > Cordilura impudica. Next base: position 160,154,788 of record OY821518.1, read on the forward strand.
TTCAAGCTGATATCCGCCCAAAAAGTAGTTAGCAGGAAAAACATTATTTCTAGAAAAACGCATACATTTACATTTTTTCAAATTTAGTTCCATTAGGTTACGGTTACACCACGAAAAGAAATTGTTGAGATCTGATTGAAGATGAATATGATCATTATGTTGACAGTAACTGAAAAAAAATTTTAACATCATCAGCGTACATTAAAACGTTGCAAAAATTTATCACTTTTGGAAGATCACTGATGAAAAGGGAGAAAAGAATTGGTCCAAGATGGCTGCCTTGAGGAACACCAGAAGTCACAGTAATATCTTTAGATGACATGTTATTATACATTATACGTTGTGTTCTATCAGAAAGATATGATTTTATCCATTTAAGGCTTAATGGTGTTAAACCTAATAAATCCAATTTGATCAGTAGAAGGTTATGGTTTACTTTATCGAAAGCCTTACTAAAATCGGTGTATACTGCATCTGTTTGTTTTTTCTTGACAAAACCATCATTAATTATTGTCGTAAAATGAAGCACGTTTGTAACGGTAGAGCATCCTTTCCGAAATCCGTGTTGAAATGGTGACAAAATTGACGATGAGTGATAGCACAAAAAATCTGTAATAAATTTCTCGAAAAGCTTAGGGATTGCACTAAGTTTAGCAATACCACGGTAATTAGAAACATCCGATCTATTTCCAGATTTAAATAATGGAATGATGTAAGAAGCTCTTCATAATTTTGGAAAATACCCGTTTTTTATTGACGCATTAAACAAGAGAGTCAGTGGTGTTGCCAAGGAAGTAGCACAATAATTGAGTATAGAACTAGGTACTCCATCAGGTCCATGAGTAAATGAAACTTTCAGTTTCTTCAGGCTATTAACAAGTTCTGCCTTATCGATTAGGGGAAAAGATATAGCTTGATTTGTGTTTATTGGATATGAATAGCTGTTGGAACAATATTGAGCAACAGAATATGTATTAGCAAAAAAGTCTGCAAACATGTTACTTATTATAGTATCATCACTAGATTCGCTATCGTTAAATTTCATTACAGATGGATAACCAGTAGTTTTTCTTTTTGAATTAACAAAGTTGTAAAATGCTTTAGGATCACGATTGAAATCTTCCTTCATTTTGTTTAGATAGTTTTTGTATAAATAATTGTTAAGAATATTATATTCGGCACGATGAATGGAGTATTTTTCAAAAAATACAAGAGAACAAAAATTTTATACTTTTTATAATACTTGTTCTTCAAAATTTTTAATCTTGATAGTTGTTTTGAATTCCAAGGCGGGCCAGTTCGTTTGTAGACAGAACGCTTTGGGATGCATTCATCCATAAAAGAATGCATAGTTCTATAAAAGACCTCCACCATTAAATCAATAGAAGTATGGCACAACAAATCATTCCAGTTAGTGTTAGAAATTAGACCAATCAATTTGCTATAGTTGGTTAGTTTAAAACAAAAAACTTTATCTTTATTAATACGAATATTGGATCCACCAAAAGTAGGCAAAACACAACTAATTTCAATAGTTGGATGAAAGCGATCTTCCGGCAAGGTGATAGGATCAGAGCGAGTTATTATACAATCTTCTGGATTATTTGTAAATACCAGATCTAGCAGTTTACCGTATTCATTAAATATGCCATTCATCTGGTAAAGACTAAGATCAACTATCTCATTCAATATTAAATCATCACAGTTATTGGATTTAATTGGAATAAAATCCGGAGCATCAGGCGAATTTTTCCATATTATAGATGGTAAATTAAAATCTCCAACAACAAAAATTAAATCCTCAGGTTTAGAACGTTGAGCAACTGATTTGATGGCCTGAACGTGTTCAAGGTATATTTCTTCAGGAGAATTAGGAGGTATATACGAACAGGTTATGAAAATGATTTTATAATTAAGCTTTATCATTACACTGACAAACTCAATATTTGGAGAAGATTCAGATTGAAGAGATTCGGAAGCAAACAGGCATGATACAGCAATTAAAACACCACCACCATTACGATCGTTTCTGCTATATCTATATATTTGATAATTGTTACATAGTAACTCAGAATTAAAAACATTATTTTTCAGCCATGTCTCAGTAAAGATGATTACATGAAAATTAAAATCATAACTGTTAACTAGTAGATTAAACATTTTAGTATTTAAACCACGAACATTCTGATACATAATGATTAGTCGTTCAACGGGTAAAGAATCTAGTTTTTTGAATTAATGTTGAAATTCGTATTTTCATTTATTCGATGTCGGGGCGGAAGCTCAGCAATGTTGTTTCTCCGTGGATTTTCTTTAAATTCATATTCACGAACTAAAGTATTCACAGGCCAGAAACCAGGGTTAACGATTTGCTCATAAAGATCGAACGGAACGGTTATTTTAAAAGATGTACGAGGTACGGAATAGGAAAATTTATATATCATAACATCAGCTTTATAACTTAGTTTAGTGTTTATATAATAGTTAATGTCATCAGTGGAGGTATCCGAAGAAAGACGCGAAATAAAAATAGATTTTTTTGGCGGTATTACTTTTAGTTGTTTCGGTAACGCCTCTTCATTAGTTAAAGATGGTGGAATAGCAGTTGTAGGCGTCAAGGACGTATTATTTAAAGATGGTAGCATTGCAGTTTTAGACATCAAGGGAGCAGTATTTGTAAAAGATTGTATATTATCAGTAGTAAGTATCGATGATGATTTATTAAAAGATGGTAGGACAGCATTTTGAGGCATCAAAGGAGAAGTAATTGTCGTAAGCATATTTGCAGAGTTCAGAGTTGTATGGATTGAAGAAGCAGTAGTATCATCAGGGTTTTCTCTATTCATGAATCTGGGTGACTTACGGCGATTTGGAGATGCTAATTTAGGTGATTGGAGTCCATCCAATGACTTGAAATCATCGAAAAGCTTTCCATAAGAGTTTATTTGCCCGGATAAATTAGCAAAATGCTTTTGAATTTGCAAAAAATTGTTTTTAGTGCTTTGGAAGAAGCGGTAAAAATCAGCGCCAATTTTTTGACAGTCATTACAGCGCCAATGCAAGTTTTTATGCTTCGATACAGATTCGGCTACTAAACCAGATAATCCACTGCATTTAAAGTGACATACACCAAGACAAAGCCAGCAACTCATCATTCTCTCGTCATGACCTTCCAAAGAACAGCCTTTTTTTAAACATGCCATTTTAAGGGATTTAATTTAGTTTTATTGGGGATATAGATTTTTAAAATAACTGGCAGCACTTTTTGTTTATTAGGAATTGTTATTGTTGTTGTTTGGTTTTGCTATTGGGGTTTTTTTTTTGTGTTTTCTTTTTATGCTATGTTCTATTGAGTAAGTGTTATTTCTGTTAAGTATATTTTGTTGTTGTAAAATGTTTCGAATTTATTGGCTTATTGTTAGTAATTTTATGTAGGAACTGTTATTGTTGTTTTTTTAAAATAAAAATATCGCACTTGTTTTAAGTTATTTGAAATATTGCTATTCTGTTTTTTTGTATTTTCTTTTTGTAAGTGTTTTATTGAGTAAAGGTGCTATTACACGAAGTGTTTTTTACATATGTACTGTCACTTTTTTTTATCCATATGAAATTCCTCATGTCTGTCAAAATTGTCTTTTACATACGATTCATAATTTTTGCTATCACACGTGCATGTGTATTTCCGTATGACATAACCTCTAAATGTAAACAACAGCTGATTTAATTTGTGAATTTACAAAAATTTATTGTTAAAAAAAAGTTATGTATTTTTTAATTGTTAATTAATACTAAACAATTTATTTTTCTTTCAATATTAATCTTTAAAATTTACTCTGCTTTTCTTTCGCCACAATCAGTGTTGTATTTTCATATGTTTGTCATGCAAAAATAGAACCTGTTCTAATTGAAAAATGTACGTGTGACTTTCCTCATGTATAGTACATAAACAATGTTTCATATGTTTCACACGATGTGTACAACTTTTGTTGTGGGAAAATTTGACAGTACATATGTAAAAAACACATCATGTAATAGCACCTTAAGTGTAATTTTTGTTTAGTGTATTTTATTGTTGTAAAATGTTATGAATTTGACAATTTAGTTGTTTATTGTTGGTAATTTCGTATATTGAAGAAAGAAATTATTTTTTTATAAAACAAATATTTAAAAATTGCGGCCTTTAAAATAAGCTTTTTAAATTGATTTTTTTTTGACAAACTAGAAATAGTTAAACGGATTTTTAAGCATTAAACACAAAATTATAAATTCTTTAATACAAAAGTTATTGACGAAAAACACGGAGCACAATTCAAGATAAACTGTCTTACACGAAGGTTAGACGTATTTTGATTTGTTATATAAGAGATTTATTATTATTTATATTGTTTTAAATTTTCAATGTATTTTGGAGTGCCAGCATGAAACTGTAAAATAATAAACAATAATTTAGATGTAAGTTTGCATGGCATTTGGCGCGTCCATACTCAGTTGCACCTCCACATTGTCCACAGCGGACGCGTTGATCAATCTTTTTAATCATGTGATCAAAATTATGCGAAAATTAATTTGAATTACAAGTGACACGCCTTCAAGTTTTCTGCAGATGCAGTGCAGTTTCCAAGCATTTACCATAATAACATCCATAGCATTAGTAAGTAATGGCCAGTACATTATCAAATAAGTCAGGTCTACCAATTCGCTGATTGTATTGATGAACAATCGTTGCCGTCCTCCGATTTTTTCAATTAAATCTCGACACATCGGCTCTATTTCCAAGAAATTGGATATCACAGTGACCACCTACAACAGAAATAATCAGAATTGGAAGAATAAAGTGAAATTAAATATATTTTCCAGCGAACAGCGGTTATTTTGTTGTTTTTGTCAAAACAACAATCTGATGAACCTCGGCGCTTCCTTTCCATCAGTTTTAGATCATCCAATAAAGCACGATATGTGCGATTGTAATGAACGGCACCTTTTTGAGTCAATTTGCAGAACAATTTATGGTCAGTAAAAAAGTTGTCAAATGTTATATTGTGTTGATTTGATTCTGATCAATTTTCCAACAATCGTAATACTACATTTTCTCCAAGACCACAATCGGCATTATTGTTGGCAGAAGCGCCAGTATACGGAATAAAAAAAAAAAACAGTATCCTGTCGCTTTGTTGTCATGTCACTAATTCAAATATTATAATTCAAAACCAGATCACAATAAATATGTTTTTACAAGTTTTTACATTTAACAAATGAACATATATTTTAGAGCGCAATGCTTAAGTCGGCAGAAAAATACCCAAGAGGTTCGTGACGGATAAAAAAAATACCACGTCAATTTAATTGTCAACGGAATCGGGGGTCAGGCATTAATTTTTAAACAAATTAATTGATGCTTTTCTAACCATTAAGGACGAAGCTGAAGTATACTTAAAATTAAAGTGCCGTGTTCAAGAACAAAAATATATCTACGATGTTTTAGCTCTTGTCAGAAGCGCCAGTTTTCGTAATGGTTCACACCCCCCCCACAATCACTCACCACCCAAACGTGCTGGCACCTCGGATTTTTTATGTTTATTCACAATTGCTGTTAGCTTGCGTTCTACTTCGTCGTAGAACTGAAGTAGAGTCTTTTGGCCTTGTCGTAATGTTGAGAGTTCTTGCTCTAACGTATAGATTGACTTTTTGTCAGAGTACGCAAAGTCTAGTCGTTCTATTATAATGGCATGAAAATTCAAAACCGTGTTGCACTAAGCACCGAATCAGCATTTCCAATAATTTTATTGCGCAGTATTGCGACTGCTTGGTAGTATTTTGAGCTTCCTGCGAAGGGCTCAAAGAGTTTGTGGGCTGTAACCGCAGCCTGTCGCCAAGAGTCGTATTTATTGGCGTCACCCCTGAATTCGGGGACCGAAGTTAGTGAAAATTTAACTACAACAATTCGAGTTTTAATTAAAGCAAATCTTTGGGTTGAAAATTATAAATTAGTGAGAAATCTTTTGAAAATACAGACAGTAACTAATTCCAAGCTACTCTTTACAATAACAGTATTTGCGCAAATCCGGATTACGTTCATAGATACAATTTGCCTGTGAACCATAGATATTAACACGTGATACTTGCGTGAGTTTTGTATGCATTGATAAATTATCTAAATTATAAGAGACACTAGCTTCGAAGAGAGAATCTCCTGGGTAAACTAATATTTGCAATTGATAATATACTTCCGACGCTCGTGAAGTACCAGTTAAGTCCGATAAATAGCCATCCATATCTAAATTATGTTTAAATGATAATAGCTCGCGGTGGGGCTTTAAAAGTAAAGCCCAGTTAATGCGTTTTAGTTTCAGAAGTTCACAATATTGACGATAAGAATTTGTCGCATTATTAATAACATTCAGAATACTACCTGCAGCTTTCACTAAAATACCCATTTCAGAGGTAACGTTTAACGATGGTTCAAATTTTTTGGTTCATGTGGTATTTGGTTCATGTTCATGGGTGTTAGATGGTTCAAATTTTTTGGTTCATGTGGTATTTTGTTAGATGGTTCAAATTTTTTGGTTCATGTGGTATTTGGTTCATGGGTGTTAGATGGTTCAAATTTTTTGGTTCATGTGGTATTTGGTTCATGTTCATGGGTGTTAGATGGTTCAAATTTTTTGGTTCTTGTGGTATTTTGTTAGATGGTTCAAATTTTTTGGTTCATGTGGTATTTGGTTCATGTTCATGGGTGTTAGATGGTTCAAATTTTTTGGTTCATGTGGTATTTTGTTAGATGGTTCAAATTTTTTGGTTCATGTGGTATTTGGTTCATGGGTGTTAGATGGTTCAAATTTTTTGGTTCATGTGGTATTTGGTTCATGTTCATGGGTGTTAGATGGTTCAAATTTTTTAGTTCATGTGGTATTTTGTTAGATGGTTCAAATTTTTTGGTTCATGTGGTATTTGGTTCATGGGTGTTAGATGGTTCAAATTTTTTGGTTCATGTGGTATTTGGTTCATGTTCATGGGTGTTAGATGGTTCAAATTTTTTGGTTCATGTGGTATTTGGTTCATGTTCATGGGTGTTAGATGGTTCAAATTTTTTGGTTCATGTGGTATTTGGTTCATGGGTGTTAGATGGTTCAAATTTGTTGGTTCATGTGGTATTTGGTTCATGTTCATGGGTGTTAGATGGTTCAAATTTTTTGGTTCATGTGGTATTTTGTTAGATGGTTCAAATTTTTTGGTTCATGTGGTATTTGGTTCATGGGTGTTAGATGGTTCAAATTTTTTGGTTCATGTGGTATTTGGTTAGATGGTTCAAATTTTTTGGTTCATGTGGTATTTGGTTCATGGGTGTTAGATGGTTCAAATTTTTTGGTTCATGTGGTATTTTGTTAGATGGTTAAAATTTTTTGGTTCATGTGGTATTTGGTTCATGTTCATGGGTGTTAGATGGTTCAAATTTTTTGGTTCATGTGGTATTTTGTTCATGTTCATGGGTGTTAGATGGTTCAAATTTTTGGGTTCATGTGGTATTTTGTTAGATGGTTCAAATTTTTTGGTTCATGTGGTATTTGGTTCATGGGTGTTAGATGTTGAGTTTCTTCTTCAGCCAAAATCATTTCTTGTTTTAAACGATTCGAATTATGTATATTGAAGTAAAGCAAGTTTTTAAAAGTTTCCTTTAGATTCTTTGGCTAAGTAGCAATATGTGTGAGTTCGAATCTAACTCTCTTTACGAACGGTTGTGTAAAAAATCAAAGCGCTTAGAGTACAACTATTAAAATTAAAAACAAGTGTATATTTTTGTTTTTGCAATTGCCTATTCTTGATCTCATTTGAACTCACGTGGTAGACAATCCAATAAAAATTTTGCGATGGCCCAAGGGGCCAAATCTTCATCAAAAAGAAAACTTGTGAATAAAAAGAAAAGATGACAAAACTTCCTCCGGGTTTTGTTAACCCGAACATGGCGTCAACTTCAAGCAACAGATTTAGCCTGCTTGCTGGTCTCAATGATATGGACGTAACTCCCGTATCAAATATTAACGATGTTAAGGAACACAAACCTCCACCGATTGTTGTAGAAGCTAACGCTTCATTTACAGAATTACAAAAGCTGCTTGGTAAGGATTGCATTTTCAAACGTACTTCAATTGTTACCAAAATTTTTGCTCCAAGTAAAGAATTGTACGAATGCTACAAGCAAATTCTTAAGGAGAGTAAGTTGGAGTTTCACTCATATGGCTCCAAAGATAATAGGTTATACACCACTTTTTTACACGGTTTACCCCGCAAAAAAAACTGAGGACATCACCGCGGAGCTAAAATACAACCTGTCCCCTTCTTCCGTAGCTGAAATAGTCACCAAATTCAGTTCGAACAACAATGCAGTTTACAAAGTTCAATTTGTTCGTAAAAATTTTAACCCAACTGCCTTAAGAAACGTAAGAACAATTTCAAATATTATAATTTCTTGGAAAAAATATAAATCTAAATCCAAAAACAAACCAACTATTTCCCAAACCATTTCAAAAATGCTAAGGTTATAGCTATTAACAAACCTAGCAAGCCAAAAAATAACCCAAACAGCTATAGACCTATCAGTCTATTAAGTAGTTTTGGTAAAATATTTGAAAAAATTCTACATTCTCGTCTTAGTGAATTTGTAACGACCAATTTTATTGTTGCTAAAGCACAATTTCGATTTAAAAAGGGACATAGCACTACTCACCAAATAAACAGAATTAAAAATCAAATAATCACAAATAAAAACAATAAACGTTCAACGGGTTTAATATTGTTAGATATTGAAAAAGCGTTTGACACCGTTTGGCATAATGGCCTAGTATTAAAACTTCTTGATGCAAATATACCAAAATATTTATGCAAACTTATTTCAGATTTCATTCACGGCAGAAGCTTTAAAGTTGCGATTAATAATGAAACATCATCTCCAAAAACCATTACCACAGGGTTACCTCAAGGATCAGTCTTGTCGCCATTGCTTTACTCGATATATACATCCGATTTCAAAGTTCCGAAATATATGAAAGTTGCTTACTACACAGATGATACTTCGTTAATTTCTTCAAACAAACTTACAAGTGCACTCCTGAAGAAAATGGAGGAGGGTCTTGTAAATTGCAGTAAATATTTTCACAAATGGAAAATCAAAATTAATCCAAACAAGACCCAATCAATAATTTTTCCATTCAACAAATCTCCAAAAAGACTGCCAAGACGTCATCTTCATATTGGAAATAATACCATAAATGTACTTAATCATGTCAAATATCTCGGAGTTGTCTTGGACAAAAAGCTTACTTTTAAACAACATATTATGGCTACGTGTCAAAAAGCTATAAAATCATTTAAAGCATTATGGCCACTACTAAAGGTCATTTAAATAAATAAAAATAAAAGTGTTATAAGGCCAACATTAACATACGCGTGTCCTATTTGGAGTGACGCTGGCAACTGCCACCTAAAACGCTTACAAATTATACAAAACAAATGTCTTAAAATGATAAATAAAAAGCCCTGGACGTATCCTACAAATCTTCTTCATGAAGAAACAGGTTATGAAAAAATTATCGATTTCATTACAAGGATTAATAACAATTACTTAGCCAAAATTGAAAATTCCTCTTACCCACTGATAAGAGAATGTAGAGAAATAACGTAAAATTAAAATGAAATCACCAAATTGAAAATTATATGTTTATAGAGGTCTATTATTTCAAATAAACCTCCTATAAGCATATAAATAATTTTCAGATAGTATTTGAATTTATTAAATCATATAAAGGTTTTTTCATCCCATTTTCCTTTAAAAATCATTAAAAAATAAAATAAAAACTATTTAATGTCTTTAGATCCTATATATTATTTGTTGCAATATCTATGTAAAGATAAGATCTCATATGTAAATATCAAATTTGTTAAAATATGTAAATAAAGGAAGAATATATAATTGAAAAAATTTTCTTTTAATGCGAATAAAATGTTTTTTTATTCCATTTTCCACCGACGTTTCGTCTGATTTTCAGACATCCTCAGGGTCTTTTATTTTATTTTTATTTATTTGGGTAAGGAACATTTTTTCGAACAAATTTTACAAAATATTTTTTTAAATTTTACTTACAAAAATTTTTTTATGTATATTAAAATGCACTGAAAAGTTTGTCAGATACTTAAAATTACGTTAAATTAAAACATTTATACGTTAATACAAACATAATAAAATCAAAAAATCAAAAAAAAAACTACAACCTAATATCACAGATATCATAGTATGACTAAATAGACGGAGTTTGTACCATTTATATCTTCTTTGGAATTCATCGATACGTCAGCTGTTTGTTGGATCCTTAGACTTTCTAACATCAGTCTTTTGCTCCCTTTTCTCTCGATGTTAAGCATTTTTACATTTTGAAAGTCTGCTTTATGATTTTGTTGTGTTAAATGCTGCGCTAAAGCTGTTGTCTCTCTTTCGTTCCAGTAGTCATTTTCGTGTTCCCGTACTCTTGTGTTCAATGCTCTTTTTGTCGTACCAATGTATTTATACCCTATACCACTATGTGGTTTGGGTATAATGACTTTGTGCTGCTGTTTGTAACAACCAAAAATATTTGACCTAGACCCATCTTTAATTATACCGATCACTTTCTGAGTTGATTTAACAATGTCCGTCCGTCCGTCCGTCCGTCTGTGTGTCCATGTAAAGCTTGTAATCAAACTGCAGGTCGCAAATATGAATATATTTTGATGAAATTTGGTATATAAGCTTTTATCGGCCATGGGATGAACACTATTGAAATTGGTGAGAATCGGTCCATGTTCAGACCTAGCCCCCATACAAATTACCCATATGAAATCGACATAAATTTCCATAAGATCCAAATTGTCATATAGATCTTACTCAAATTGGGTTTGTATGCGTTCATTACATCCACTAATGAGTAGTCCAAAAATGATCCCTTTGACCCCATATAGAGCTACTTCCCGATCTTCACTTAAATCTATTAAAAAACAAAAATATTGCACTGATTCTTCTCAAATTTTGTTTGTATATTGCCATGGGATGAACGCTATTGAAATTGGTGAGAATCGGTCCATGTTCAGACCTAGCCCCCATACAAATTACCCATATGAAATCGACATAAATTTCCATAAGATCCAAATTGTCATATAGATCTTACTCAAATTGGGTTTGTAAGCGTTCATTACATCCACTAATGAGTAGTCCAAAAATGATCCCTTTGACCCCATATAGAGCTGCTTCCCGATCTTCACTTAAATCTATTAAAAAACAAAAATATTGCACTGATTCTTCTCAAATTTTGTTTGTATATATTTTTGCAAAATACAAGAGACTTTACCAAACATGATCAGGATCGGTCCATTTTTGGACCTAGTCCCTTTATATATATAGCATCCGATATGAACTTTTTCATATCTGCAGCCAAAAAAATTAATAAAAATCCCACTCAAATTTGGTTTTTGCTTATTTTCAATGTCCAGTTAGTTGGGCCTAATAGATAGGGTTTCTAAACGCATGGTATAGGGTATCGTATAGTCGGTCCAGACCGACTATAATTTTCTTACTTGTTTAAATTGCAGTTTTCCCCTTCTTTGCCTTTGCATGTGATTTCATAGACCACGTCGCTTTGTTCCATTGTTGGAGTTCTGCTTTTCGTGTTTGTGAATAATGTTCTCAGTGTTTGATTCGATTTGCACGCGAAACTTTTGTTTTCTGTCGGTATTAGTTCTTTCAATGTTCTCGCTTCTGTTAGTGTGGGTATGTAGTTGAGCGTGAAAAATTTTTTAGGGTTGCCAACATTTTCATTTTGTGTTTTTTTCTTTGGGTTTTTTGTCGATGAATACTTTTATTAATTTGTTGGTAATGCATGTTGGAAAATTATTTTTTCCCAAGGTGATTTTTATTTGTTTTATGTTTTTCTCGTGATATTCTCTGTCGCTGATTGTTAATACTTTGTTGATAAAATTTTTCGCCGTGTTAAATATCATGTTCTTATGTTGTGTCGTGTGATAGTTTATCATTCGTCCTGACGCTAGATCTTTTTTGTACCAATCGAATGATGTTATTTCTCCCTTTCTGTAGATTTTGGTGTCTAAGAAGGCTAGGCATCCGTTTTCTTCTATTTCCGTTGTGAATTTTAGTTTTTTGTGATATTCGTTGAGTGTTTTCAATATTGTTTCGTTGTCTTCTTTTTTGATAATTGCGAAGAAATCATCCACATATTTGTATATTTTTTTTTATTTTTATGTTTTTCTCTTTTAGTCGTCGTAGTGTTTCGTCTAATAGATCATCCAGCACAATATTAGCAATCGTCGGTGATAGTGGGTTTCCCATTGGCATACCAAATGTCTGTTGGTACATTGTGTCTTCAAATTTGAAATAATTGTTGTCCTTTAAGCAGAATTGGAGAATTTTTAAAAATTGTGTTTTTGGTATGTCCGTAGATGTTTCAATTTTGCTCCATTTTTTCATACTTATACTTATCGCCGTGTTGACAGGTATATTTGTGAATAGTGCGACTACATCATATGAGATGAGTATCTCATTATCTTCCAGTTTTATTCCTCGTAAGCTTTCTTTCAACTGATATACGTCTTTTATGTTATATTCGTCGGAAATCATGTTTTTTAAAATTTTTCCTGTATATTTATAGTTGATGCTGATATCGGCCTTAGTGGTGTTCCTTCCTTGTGTATTTTCGGTAGTCCGTATATCTTGGGTGTTATTGTCTTTCATTTAATAATTTAATAATACATTAGTTGACATAAAAAATTATGTTATTGTCATTGGCAAATACTTAATAAAAAATTAACAATTTAATAAACTTAAATACATAATACTTAATACATAATTGCATTGAAGAGGAAAAAGAAGTTAACATAAAAATTTATGTTATTGTCGTGAAAAGAAACACTTATTTTATTTTTGTTAATTTGTTAAATTTTTTATTTTCCTTCATTTGTTGCCTCTTATTAACAGTCAAGTAGTAAATTCCTTGTTTTATAGTTTTTATATAACAAAACAGTTACATAAAAATCTAAAACTGCTTTCCCATGTTAACTGCAGGGATCGGTTTCATCGAACCATCCAGAGAATTCCTTCGATGTAGCCAGAATCCGATGGATTTCATTTATTATACTATGTCGTAAGCTTATGTTGTGGTCATGAAGAAGTTCACGTGAATAGAGAAAAACTTTGTAGATATATCTGAATAATACTTAGATGCTGCTACAATTTTATCAACGTTATGGGCCTTGTTCTGTACGAATGTTGTCGCTACTATTGATGGTCCTTTTGCATTCCTAATCATCTACCGCATTGGATTTTCTTCACAAAACTGGAAAAAATTACAATTAAGAATGGACGATTTTGATTTCTACGAGGTCACCGTAGCATCTAAGCTTCGAAAAATGACATCAGAACTGAGTCTGCTTGCGGAGAAGCGGATGAACGACATCATGTTCGATAGACTGATGGGGAAACTAACATATTTAATGTTTTTTTTTTTGTTAGTTTTTAATTTTTTTTTTGCAAATTTTTATTTTTTTATTTTTTATTTTGAATGAATTTAATGTGTTAAATGTTTTTATTTTAATTTTTTTTTTTCAAATTTTGTTTTTTCTATTTTTTACATTAAGCAAATTAATTATTTATTTTTTTTTATGAATTGTTTTTACGAATTATTTATTTTAATTTTTTTGTTAAAAAAAACTTTTTGGAAAAAATATAAACTTTTCTTTCCTTGTATTTGAAATTGTTATTCTAGTTAAGATTTTTATTTGAAGAATGTTTTCATGTTAATAGAAATGTAACATGAAAATTGACAAAAAAAAAAAAAACTTAAATCGATGAAATGTTTAAAAATTGAAACTTTTAAATTTTTTCCCATATAGAATTTATATTTATATTGTATGTCTCAGCCGACATATTGTTTTTTTTTTAAATGATCTTCCATATATCAATTATCTTAAAATTTTTATCTTAACCTTGTGACACAAACAATGTATCTCACACAATTTGCTTCCAGATTCATTTTTCTATGACGCAATTCTCTGTCCGATGTTGGTTCCCATCTCTTCCCTCTTGTTCATGGGTCCTAGAATTCGAAACAAAATTTTTTTTAAATCTTTAAGCGCGTACGAAATATTAAAAAAAAATACTACCTACTAAAGTAAATTAAAGATAAAAACAGCAATACTAAACAACTAGCTGTGATTTTCTATTTAGTAAATAGTATTTACTTATGGTACTAATTGAAATTTCATAAAATAACTTGTAAATCTTTTTGAAAATAAAATGTTTACACAGGAGATTTTTTTTTTCATTAACCTGTGTTATCACACTATCGTGAAGAATTTGCTTTATATGTTTTAAAAAGTCAAGTTAATGTTTCATATGCGTGGAGCTTTACAAAAACATTTAGAAAGCAATTTATCACTCTATTTATCACTCTGTGTACATCGAGCAAAACAAGCAAGAAATAAAAAATATGGAGGATGGTGTTTGACTACATTGTAAAGAATATGGTTAATGGCGAAGACAAAATAAAAGAAGGAGCTGTGAGTTTGTCACAGATCCAATGTGGTGAGCAGATGAAATTATTAATAAATATGCCAAAAAATTATGGAAAATAAATCTAAAATTACAATTGACAATTTTTGTAAATTAAAACTGAAATTTAACTACAGTACTACTTAAATACTACGTTAGCTGGTGCACTATGTGTAGGAACAAATAATAGAAAAATAATCGAGCCTGGACTTAGTGTTGCTCTTAAGAGAAAAAATAAAACTGAGAAATTATTTTGCTGCTAAAGATTTTTACATATCAAAACTATTATTTTAAAGCAGGATGTTAATCATTTAATTTGAAATTTGCTCATATGTATAAGCAAGTGTGCTTATACATATGAATTACAAGATACTAAACCTCGAATGATGAAGCAGTCATTTTTAGCAAATATAGACCTAACTACTGATAATGATAACCGAGAAATGTCAGTTTGTTATGTTACAAATAATGATAATTATAACAGTCAGTCTAACTCAACAACAAACATTTTAAATAATAGTGGATCTTAAGACATGGAAGACTACATTATGTGATTTTTTTAAAAAATATTTTAATGTGAATATTGGTTGGTCATTAATATATTACAGTGTGTAACATAACAATATTTGTTATGTTAAAGCTTTAAGTTATTCAGTTAAAGCTTTATTAAAGTTCTTAGTTGTTATACATAATCAAAACAAAATATATAATAATGAATTGTTAACCCAACTAAAGAGAACGCAACAGTTTTAAATGTGTACTAAAGATATATAATTATTGTAGCTATCACTTTATTGTAGTACAAGCATAATAAGAAATAATGAAAAGTTAGTTAATAAAGAAACTCTGAAATATAAACATCACATGGCGCAGCCGTCGGTAGTTAACAAATGTTAACAAGGCAAAAAATAAAGAAATTAAAAGAAGAAACTGAACACGTGGATTCTGAAGAAGAATCTATAAGTGATACTAAAAAGTTTATCCTAAGCATGGATTTTGTAAAGCCAGTTAATAATTTGGTGTTGGATGGAAACGTTGCGGAAAACTGGAGAAAATTTAAACAAAATTTTGAGATATTTTTGGAGGCTGCTGATTTATATAAAGAAGCTGATTCAAGAAAAGTGGTCGTTTTTCTAAATGCTATTGGGGAAGAAGGCTTAGAGTTGTTTCAAACGTTTAATTTGACTCCTACTGAAAAAAAAAACTATGAAAAAGTTATTGCTGCTTTCGAAGAGTTTTGTGTTCCAAAAAAACGTATTGTCTACGAAAGGTTTTTATTTTTTTCGAGGAAACAACAAGAGGGTGAACCGTTTGACAATTTTTTGGTGGACATAAAAAAGCTGGCTAAAGCCTGTAATTTTGGTGAACAACAAACCTCATTGATGAGAGATCGTATCTTCCTTGGAATCAAAAATAAACGTCTTCAAGAAAAGCTGTTGGAAAAAGATGTTGATTTCGAGAATGCTGTAGAAACGTGTCGAGCGGCAGAAATATCTGAAGGTCAAGCTAAGGTTATTCAAACGAGAATTGGTGATGGTTGGATTGCTGCTGGTGGTGCTGTAGATGTCGGTGCTGAAGTTGGTGGTGAGGTGCATCATAAAAAATGAAAGATTTTTTACTAACCAACAAAATGATTCATTTCAATGTAAGAAATGTAATAGAAGACATAAACCAAAGCAATGTCCAGCTTTTGGAAAAAAGTGTATGAAATGTAATGAAATGAATCATTTTGCCAATTGCTGTAAAACCAAATCAGTATCCTGTATTGATAATTTTGTATTCCTCCAGCGTAGCTTTCCATCTCCTAAGCTTGCTGTTGGTATTGCCGCTTGTTAAAGCGTGTGTCAGAGGCTGATGATCTGTAAATATCTTTATCCTTACTGCTCCATAGAGGTAATTTCTCAAGCTCCTAAGAGCCCACACTATTGCCAACATCTTCTCGTTGGTTGCATAGTGTTCCTCGGACTTGTTCAGAGTTCTGGAAATAAAAGTTATAGGCCTTCCTTCTTGTTCTAAAACTGCGCCGATCGCGTAGTTTGAGGCGTCCGTTGTCAGTTGAAATTCCTTGTGAAAATTTGGGTATGTCAACATGACATCCTCCGATATTAATGTTCGCTTTATTTTGTTGAATGCTTCCAATGCCTCGTTATTCAAGGTTATCATTATTTTACTAGACAAAGATTTGGACATTCGTCCTTCCTCCCCTCTTAAAAGAGCCGTTAAAGGTTTTGGAAGTTTGGCATAGTCCTTTATGAACCGGCGATAGAATCCTGACATACCCAGGAATGACCTCAAATCTTTTAGTGTTTTCGGGGCAGGAAGATTATTAATTGTTTCAACTTTTTTTAGATTAGCCCGTATTCCCAACGTAGATATTATAAACCCTAGGAACTCTACTTCTGGCTTCAGAAATTCGCACTTATCCAGTTGCACCTTCATATTAGCTGATTCTAAGGTATGGAATATTTTCTCAATATTTTCGAAATGCTCTTGCTCGTTTTTCCCGAATACAATGATATCATCGATGTAAACGTAGCAGATTTTTCCGATATGTTCCCTTAGGATGTCATCCAGAGCTCTTTGGAAGATTGAGGGTGCGTTCCTCAGTCCAAATGGAAGACGGGTAAATTCGTATTTACCATTGTTAATGGAAAAAGCCATTTTTTCGATGTCGCTTTCTCTTAAAGGTATCTGATGGAATCCATTTTTCAGATCCAGTAGAGTAAAAAATTTATTTTCGCCTAATTGGGATAGGACCTCATTGATCTCTGGAATTGGATATCGATCTGGGATGGTTATCGTGTTGAGCTTTCTCTAGTCAATAACAACTCGGTGTTTTATTATACCTGAGGCATCCATTTTCTTGGGTACAACCCAAACCGGTGAGATGTATGGGGATTTCGATGGTCTTATGATACCCTGGTCAAATAATTCTCCGATTTGGCATTCAACTACTTCCTTTAAGTGTGACGGGTAAGGGTAGCATCTAGAGTAAATGGGATTATCGTTTGTAGTCCTTATTTCGCCCTTCAC
Organism: Cordilura impudica; assembly: GCA_963682025.1. Classification (NCBI taxonomy): domain Eukaryota; kingdom Metazoa; phylum Arthropoda; class Insecta; order Diptera; family Scathophagidae; genus Cordilura; species Cordilura impudica. Next base: position 160,172,405 of record OY821518.1, read on the forward strand.
TGTTGTTGTGTAAGTCAATCTTTCGTTAGGTTCGGCGAAAAGGTTCGGGAATTTCGTAACTAGTTTTCCTATCTTTTGTCTTTGGTCTTTTGTCATATGATCTGTTCTTAGTGAAATGTTATCTAATCCTTGTGAAATATTATTGACGCTCTCTGAAATTTGTTGTTTTAATTTAATTTTTATAGTATATTTAATGGACATTGAGCTTTCTGAGGTATAGATAACGGCTGAGAGTTCTTTTAGGCTGTCGTTTCCTAATATAGCGTGGAAAGATTTAAGAGTTGGTAGAATGAAAAATTTTAAGTTTGTAGATTTTAGTCCGAAGAGGTTAATAAATGTATGATGTGGTATTAAGACTTTTCCTCCGGCGGAATTTTTTTCTTATTGGGGATAATTGATTTTACTAGTGAGGATTGGATATAGTTCTTGTTAGATCCTGTGTCTACTAAGATTTTTAGGACTTCTCCCTGTTTCGTCTTTGCCTCGAAGTAGGGCAGAGACGAATTGTTTATTCTAAAAAATGGATATCGGAAAATTCTTGTTCGTCAATTGTTTCTGATCTATGTTCTATTTCATATGAATCGAATTGATCTTGAAATGGCTGTAGTTCCTCCCTTGCTTCATATTATGCTATTTTTTCATTATAATTGATTTCATCATTTAATTCGTCATCGTCCGTTTCGATGTTAAAATTTTTCTGGATTTTTTGGGCTTGAAATGCGGGTGTATCCGATGGCCTTTTTCCCATGAATCTATCATTGGTCCTTGGTCGATTCATGTAATTGATGTTTCTTGACTGGAAAGATTGATCATTTTCCATAGGTGTAGGTTTTGGCAATGGTTTAGGCGCATTTGGTCTTGGTGGGGGTATGGGGGTTCTGATATTGTTTGGGGAAATCTTGATATTGATTAGACCTTTGGGGAGGTCTATAAATGTTTCTATTTTCTGGGTACTGGTGTTGCATTGAATATTGATTAGGGTAATTATTCGGATAATGGTTCGAGGTTAGATTCTGATTACATTACCGATTTAGATGCTGATGATTCGGTGTTACGAATGATGTTTGTGTGGGGGGTCCATTTGGTCTATACATTGTTTGGGTTCTATAATTTTGACCCTTGGGGATTGTTTGCGGATTCTTGGGATTTCTATTTAAAGCATGATCTGTTCTGAAGTTCTGATTTTGAAGCTTGAGGCAGAGGTGTAATGCTTGAGGTAAGTTGGTCGGTTCCCGTATACACAATAATTTAGCAAGATCGCCCCTTAATCCACGAATGAATGTATCCAAAGCTTTGTCCCTATATGTTTGGATGAGGATGTCCATGGCTTCTTTTCCGATAGTCTTGCACGAAATGTTATTTATAATTAACGACAAATGAGAATACACATCTTGGACCGTGTTATTACCCTGAACAAGGGTGGTCATTTGATACTCTAGTGTACCAAGATCACGTTTGTCTGCATAATGTAATGCGAGACAACGTGAAATAGATTCCCAATTCAAAGGGGTATTGTAGGACTCAAGTGAGGCATCAGCCGCTCCAATGATCTTGCTTCTTATGACACTGAGAATGGCAAAATATCTTGGGGTTCCCTTTGTAGATTCGTAGATACTCAAAATTCTCTCAACGCTCTTCTTCCAGGAGCTAAATTCCGCACTATTACCTGAAAAGTCTCTAAGACAGCGAACGATATCGGGTATCTTATCTAAGTCTGTGAGGTTCGCTCTATATTGTTCGTCTATTCCCTGATCGATCCCCGAAATTTCTGTGCTGGGGTTTAATATATTCTCAACTAAACTCCTACATTGTTCCCTGCAAACCCTAGTTACTAGATTAATGATGTTGGTATCAGATTGAACATTTTGGTTTATGGAGGGATTGGGGGGGTTAGGATTAGGATTAGGATTTTGGATTGGAGGTCGAATTAAATTTCCGGGATTAGACATTTTGTTTTTATATTTTCAGAAAGTTGTAAGTAAGGTTTGGTTTCAATAAATTTCTTTTAGAGGGTGATTCTTAAGGCTTAGTTAAAAATATTCGATGAAAAAATTTCTTTTAATTTAAAAAATTATTTTTAGGCAAATTTATTTGTAGAAAATATCTTTTAAGTGATTTTAATATATCGTAAATGATTTTTCGTGAAATTTTAATTTATGATTTATATTTTCGCAAAAAGAATAGTAAATTAATTTTAATATTACTCGTAGTACTTTGTAAAAATTTCCTTTAATTTAAATGATATTTATATTTTTGTCAGATTAACTTAATTTTAGTATTAACACTTTGTAAGAGATATCTTTTAATTTAATTTAGTTAAAAATATTCAATTTACTTCAGGATTTGTAAAAGAATTTTGGAAAAAAGGATTTAACAATTTGTAAAGAATTTCTTTTAAGTGATTTTAATTTAATTCAAAATATTCGCTTTAAAATTTGTAAAAATTATAATTTAAGATTTAGGTAAAAGAATTTATAAAATTAACACTTTGTATAGGATTTTTTTTTTACTTAAGTGATTTTAATTTGATTCAAGATATTTAATTTAAAAATTTCTTTTAATTCAAGTGATTTTAAGGTTTACAAAAATAGTAGTGTGACGTAACAACTTACAGCCAAATTATCATCTTCATGTTGGTGTTTATGTTGCAGTTTATTTCCTTCGGTATTTGCCTTCGCTTGTTGGAATGTTCAGGTAGATGTCACTTTCGGTCCTTCTTTCGGCAAAGTTTCACTTTTTATGTTGGCCAGATAGTTTTATACAATCGATTTCTCTTTTTGGTGTTCCTTTTAATTTTACTTATTTTTTGTATCTTTACAGCTTGAGTGATTTAATTTGACGCATTACTTAAATGTTAATTTTTATTTTTTGGTTTTAAATTAAATGTTTAGTTCAGTTAATCAATAATTTGTTTTAAGTGATTTTTATTTTGTTTTTTTTTTGGTTTTAAATAAAAATTAAATTTTTAGTTCAGTTAATCAATAATGTGTTTCTTGGGCGTTCAAAAAATTCAGTAACTTATATTTTTCAATGTAACTTTTTATATTGCACTACTTCAGTGTTTTTAAGATTCAGTAACTTTGTTCTTTATATTAAATGTAACTTTTCAGTTTTTTAAAGATTCAGTAACTTTGTTCTTTATATTACTTCAGTTTTTTTTTTTAAGATTCAGTAACTTTGTTAAATGTAACTTTTTATCTTTCACTACTTCAGTGTTTTAAAGATTCAGTCACTTTGTTCTTTATATTAAATGTAACTTTTTATGTTTCACTACTTCAGTGTTATTTTTTTTTACGTTGGGCGCCAATTACGTTTAATTAAATAAAACGCGATATGTTTGAGTACTTGACTACAACTAAAGTTTAGTAGTCAAAAATTTTATTTATAAGTTAAAAATTTTTGGGTCACATTATTATGGGGAAGATATTATTAAAAAAACACAACAACAATACAATCAAATCGCTATTCATTGCATACATACCGTCAGCAATTTCATAATAAGAATTTATAAATTTGGTCACAATTTTATGGGAAAGTATTTTAGGTAAACTACAGCAATTTGCAATTATAAAAAATGGCATGTGTGCGAATATGCAATGTAGACAAAAAGTGTTTGAAATAGGAAATCATAAATAAATATTTTTTGTGTTAACTTACATAAACAAAAACATTGTAACAGTGGGACAATTTATTATTTTTCTCCTCAAATTATTTATTAGTAAAAAAATTTTACTTTTATAAATTTATTTATTTATTCAATATTCACTAAATAAAAATGGTCTAACAAAAGTTGGAACAAATTTTTAAAGGCCACTGTTCTGTACTTTAGAATCAGGTTACTAAGTGTTTTTATATTATGTTGTTATTTTATTATATATTGAAAAATTTCGACATTTAGTTACCTTATTCTAAAGTACATTCTATTTCAAAAAAGTTTTTTCACTACTTCATTTGCTTCATGTCCTTTGCTTCCAACAATTGTTTTTTTTTTCAATATCTGCTTGTAAGCACCAATTTTTCACCATATAAATATAAATATATTGCATCATATGTTTTTAGCGCTTCCATTAATAAATTTGAATTTTAAGTAAAACATATAATCATTTCATTAAAAACAGCAAAAATGTTAATTTTTCGCACAATTTCTCACTAGTTTTTTTTTACTATTGCTTTGCTTGCATTTTATCATTTTTGTTTACGTTTTTTCTGCTGTTTTGTTTTTTAGTTTTTTCTTGTGATGTAACTTTTTAACACACTTCACTGAATGCTTTTATTAATTTTAATTATAATAATATTATTTTTTATAAGACTAGCAGATTCCAGCGCTCGAAATTCGAGTGTAATTACTATTATTGTGAATGAAGATAACAAACTCATTAACAAACACATTAACAAAAAATTAAATAAAACACACATAGCATATGTATAATTTTATGTATGTGTTAGTAGCAGCTTTAAATGCAATAAAGGAAAAAATTAAAAAAAGGAAAAAATTTAAAAATCTGTAAATCTGTAAATCTACAAAACGGCGAAACGGCGAAAAAGAAATACCTTTCAAATAATATACCTTTGGTCAAAATCGGGATAAAACGGTAGAACGAAACATCGGTCACATGAAATTGCCTAGCATATTAATATTATAATATATATAAAGCGAAATTTGTAATTTATAACAAGAACTGATTTAATATTTTTTTGAGAATTGGAGAGTTGCCAACTATCACATAAAACATAAATTTTTCGCAAGGTTTTATAATTTTCACACATGAAACAGACTTGGTACATACTACATCATATAACGGAAAAACATTCGGATGGCGTAATCTTTAGTTCTATCATTCTTGTGTACACACAAACTATGTGATGTGTGTATGGATATGGTGTAAAAAAATAAACACTAACTATGTGATTTATCACACACACACACACCATACATATTTGTGTCAAACTATCAAGCACCAAGGGTCGTTTTGTTTCGAACTTGTTTACATTGATTTAATTCGATCTTTTTGTTTACATTAGACCATCTGCAATTTATGGGTGGCAAATGTGAATATGTAAACTGGAGCAATATACGTGGGGGATACTATTACAACAGTCGTTGTACTTTTAGTGTCACTTAGTCACACAGTTTTAAATGCATTAATAAATCGCTCAAATTTAGCTATAAGCAATATATGTAAAAGTATGGGTACCCCATATAAAATTATGTGTCCCCTTTAAAATTATGTGGGGTACCCATATACGACATAAATCGATTTTTCATAGAAATTTTGAAGGGTTCGAAAATGATTTTAGAGGTATGGCTCCTTGGTCAAATATACTTGTTATGGCCCATAGTACCAGAATCGCGTTGAGCCCATGGAGTAAAAATAGTTGACCCACCCTAATATACACATACATAAGCATATACATATACAAGTAAATTTAAGAAAATTGGAATGAGTTCAAGCTTCATATACTATGAGATCATGATGTAATCTCCACGATTGTAATGAAGTTCGTAATAATAGGGAGGAGCTATTATCATCTGATGATGGTATTATATCGTTAGCCAAACATGTAAATATGCTAAGTCCATTTTTATAAAAATTGAGATTTTGATATAGAATGATAGAACAATCAAAAATACATCATGTAGAAAAAAAAATACCGTTATGTCGTTTTTCCCCTTCGTTTCGCAGTGGTATGCAAATATGCTAAGTGCAACACACAAAACGCAAATATGTTAAGTCCACACAGAATTCCAAAACAAATTATGTTTGTCTGAAAATGAATAATTATGACAAAAATAATAATGAAAATTACAATTATAATAAAATAAAATTTATTTTATTTAATACTAGAAACAGTTATTATTTAATAATAATTAAACTATTAATATAATTTGTTACAACGATATCAAAAAAATAATTAATAAAATTTAAACTTAACAAGTAAATTTAAATTTAACAAGTAACACAGAAATTAAAAGCGTGGCAACTTCAAAGAAAACGCGAGGAAAGAGCAGTCGTAGATAGAAAACAACAATTCAGAAGTCATGTGATTAATTTAACTGTAAACAAAAGTCAGACATCGTTTCATCTTCATAACTTTACATAAATATTAATTTATTTTATAAGTTATTATGAATTCTGCTGATAAGAACCAGTGTGAGTATGGCGATGAATCAGATGACGGCGTCATAGGACTTGTGCAATACGGATTTAATAGTGATTCTGAAAGTTCGTGCATGTCACCGTCTGTAACGAAAAGACGCAAAAAGAGAGACCGTGTTAAGGTTCTGCATGGTTTTCTGCCAAAAATAAAAAGCGCAGAGAAACTGGGCAATCTTATTTAGGAAAACAAAACGTGAATAATGGTTGGAACTACAAAAGAAAGAAGGAACCGCGTACATTAAAAGAAAGATGTCACTGTAAAAAGACTATAACTATGAAATGTGCTCAGATAACAGACGACGACAGGAAAGAAATATTTACAAGATTTTGGAAAATGTCTTGGGATGAAAAAAAGATGTACGTAAATACTTTGATTCAAACAGTTGGAGTATCAAGAGCTCGAAATAGAAATACGCAGAACAAATCAAAAAGAGGTCAAACTTTACAGTATTTTCTAAAAGTAAAAAACACAAGTTTTCGAGTGTGCAAAATATTTTTCTTGAATACTTTGAACATCGGTCGACAAACAGTTATTGATTGGTTGAAAAAGACCGCAGCTCCAAAAGCAAGTACAAAGAAAACTGGTCCTAGAAAAAGATTCTCATCCGAACAGAGACAATGCCTGAATTCGTTTTTTGATTCCCTGCCAGCCACTGAATCTCACTACTGTCGTGCAGTCACTTCAAAAAAATACCTTCTGGCAGAATGGGGTTCCAAAGAGCAGCTTTATACCTTTTATGTGAATGATTTTTGGTATGGAAAAAATATTGCACCCCTTTCCAAAACTATTTTCTCGGAAATATTTGAATCTAAGAACTTAGCTTTGCTTGCTCCTAAAAAAGACCAGTGCGAAATGTGCACTCGATTTTCTGTTGGAAACAAAAATAAAGATCGAGAAGAAGAAACACATGTTTACACTGTAGATCTTCAGGCTGTGCTAATGGCTCCAAAATCTCAGGTCAGCAGCTTATATTATCGAACCAAATTACAGGTTCATAATTTGGTTTTTTACAACCTAAATAACAAAAAAGCATTCTGTTTTTTATGGAACGAGGTTGAAGGTGGATTAGGCGCGCAAGAATTTGCAAGTATTTGGACTTTCTTTATTGAAAATAAAATTCTCCCTGCCAATGACAATCCAGCAAAAATAATTTTTTACACTGACGGTTGTACCTATCAAAACCGTAACTGTGTAATGAGTAATGCCTTGCTTAATTGTGCTGTAAAACAAGGCACTATTATTGAGCAAAAAATACTTGAAGTCGGTCATACCCAAATGGAAGCAGACAGTGTTCACTCAACAATAGAACGTCCTTTAAAAAACAGAAACATTGACGTCCCTGCTGAATACATTGGCATATGCAAATCAGCCCGTAAGAAACCTGAACCCTATGATGTCATGTATTTGGATCATACGTTTTTTAAAACTTTTAAAAATATTCGATTTCTTAAAAGTATTCGACCTGGTCATGGAAAAGGCGATGCGAAAGTGACGGATATTCGTGGTATGGAATATATTCCAAATGGCGAAGTATTTTTTAAACTCCGATTTCCGGATGACTGGAGTACTTTACCCCAAAAATAAACAAAAGTGTAAAAGCTATGCATTTTTCAAACTTCCTTGGACTATACGCAGAAAGAAGAAAAATAACTGCCAAAAAATACGAAGACCTGCAATATTTAAAAGCAAGTCTACCCAAGGACCACCATAAATATTATGATGAATTACCGCATGAGTAGCACATTATGTTCACCTTGTACGCAGCATAACTTTTTATAAACAATACCCCATTTGTTAACAGCAATGAAAAGACTGTTATTTTTGTGTTATTTTGAAAACTATTACATTAATTTCATTACATTTAATTTTTTTAATTTACAAATTGTTGATTTTTTTTTTTTAATTTTTTTATTTCAGACTAAAAAAATATTTAAAACAGAAAAAGTTAGAAAGTTTTTTCTTCCTCCTGAAAAATGTGCAAAACTGGACTTAGCATATTTGCATGTTTGGCTAACGATATAAGTAATATTAGTTTTGTTTAATAATAAATACTAGTATAGGCCAGCACTCGAAATTGGAGTGTAAATTCTAGGAAATGTTATTTTTTCAATCAATTTTTGTCTTCCAATATTTTTTTAATCTATATATATAAAAAATGTATGAATATTTAAATGAACCTAAAGGTATGTTAATCAGTTTTAGCAATTCACAATTCAACACAGAGCGTCTGATATATAATTTAAATCATTCGCATTAACAGAGTGTAACGAATTATTATAAATATTTTATTTTATTTAATTTAATATATTTTTAAGACAGATTAAACAAAAATTTTATCACTCTCATTCTCTTCTCCTCCATATGAACTATTACTATGCCAATTTTCACACTCCACCGTGCTCGCATATTGCTTAACAAGGGAACTAAAAATTTACCTTCACGTATTAGTATATAGATTAATGAAAAAAATAAGATTCATTGTTTCTGCATTTTTACCCAAACGTAAATTTAAACTTTAACCGAGCTGGATAACCTAATTAAGGTCTACTATCTTCATTATCATATAATTTGCATATTGAATTATCTATTTCTCTCAGCTTAAACAAAACTAGTTCTTACCGTAAGGTCAAACCATAGTACCTACTGATGCAATATTTTATTCTTGTTTCAAACGTTGAATATTAAAGTTCATTACTAGCTATATATGTACATGAATAATTGAAAGAAAAAGACAGTACAGTACTGTCATAACTAATAAGCAATCATTCTACTGTTCTCTAATTTTACTACCGTCCAGTCTACGGTTTTAATAAACTGGCAAACAACAACTATTGCCTTATCTTTTGCTGTAGCGAATATCGTCAATGGAAACTATTGCTGCTGAAATCGAAGACCAATGGAAGCTGTTTAACCATATTGAAAGCATGGCCAATGTATTCAAAAGCTGCAATTACTAAAGGTTATGTCCAAACTATGATCAAAGATTCGGAACTCAACTTTAAAACTTTTAAAGATGGCCACTCTCAGATCATCGAAGTGATTCGGGAGTCTTCGACAAATAATATCGATGTACCGTTCATCAGTACCGACGTTTATTATAAATGTTACGATACATATATTTCTTGTAAAACTATACTTCTTGATATACTTCTTGATTTTGATTCTCCACAGACTCCTACTGTCCATGCTAGTAAATTTGCAGCCACGAGCAGCCGCAATGAAACTTTTATCGCTGGAGCATGGCTTCCAAAAATAATCTTGTGTTCTCTGGAAATTATATAGAATGTATTTCTTATCGAGACATGTTTTTATCACTTGTCCACAACAATACTTCTTTGTTAAAGATGCAAAAATCGTATTACTTAAAGGGTTCCTGCATAGGAGCACTGCTCAATATGTTCAACGAATACCCTTCTCAGGACTCTAGCTACGCTATAGCTTGGGAAGCCTTAGAAAAGCGTTTCCATAATGAACGGAAACTGGTTGAACAAATTTTAAAATATTTATTTGCTATACCGTCATCGAATGGTGTTAAAGACCTATTAGACACAACCTGAAACTGCTTGGCTCAACTTAAAGCTTTGCACGTAAATCTCTCCGTAGGGGATGATATCCTCATTTATATGACGATTCAAAAACTAGACATTCAGATTCATAAAGAGTGGGTCCCTCAATGCTAGTACAACAACACCGCCACTGTCAACGCTGCTTTCTTTTCTAGAAACTACATTCAGGACCTAATGCTAATTTGGTTAGAACTAATTCTTCATTTGTTAAGGAAAACCGAAATAAACCAATCAGAACAATTCGTGTTCACAACGCCCCAACCAACCAGGATGATAACTGTCCCTGCTGCAAACGCCATCCACTGTATAAGTGCTTCCGTTTTTCCGCTTTAGCATCCAATAATTAGAAAAATTTGGTAAATCAAAAACGTTTATGTTGAAACTGTCTTAATACTAGTTACCTTCAATCAATATGTAGGTTAAATGCTCGACACCAATTATGCAATGAACTACACGACACCATAATCCACAACGAGTTTACTTCAGCAAACCAGATACAAGCAGCATTTACAAATACTTCACCACAAAATACTACAACAAATAAACAGTTAACTGCTCCACCGTTTAATTCAACGCCACATACATCAACTATCAGTACAAATCTTTCCAGCCACAATGAAAACCAGTTTATACCAGCTTTGGTGCCGACCGCTAAGGTAATTATTAAAACGCCAAATGGCACTTTTAACGTAAAAACTCTTGTAGATCAAGGATCTCAAATGTCTTTTGTATCTGAAGAACTATCTCAGCTATTATCAGTACCAAAGTACAAAACCCACGTGAACATTTCGGGTATTGGAGGAAATTCAGCTGTAACTTCCAAAAAATAGCTTCATGTTAAAATTTTCTCCAATTATGATACACAATTTGAATTATGCCTCGTAGCACTAATTTTACCCTCAGCTACATCATATGTCCCAAACAAATATATAAAGCGGGCCATTCCAAATTTGGATCAGTTTAACCTTGCAGATCCTAAGTATTTAGTTCCTGAAAAAATTGACTTACTTTTAAGAAATGATGTTTATGGTGATCTACTTCTACATGGAATGATAAAATATGAAGGCAGTATATTTGTGCAAGAAACTCGACTAGGTTGGATGGTCTCAGGCCGACTTGGACCTCTTGTGGTAAACCCATTAATTTGTATAAATGTTTGCTCCTTAGATGACCAACTTCGTTTATTTTGGGAACAGGAAGAATTGTTCTGATGGTAAGATCAAAGTTAATGAAGAAAATTTGTGTAAGAAACTATTTTCAGAAACTCTTTTTCGTTATAAAAATGGAAGATACACTGTTTACTTGCCATTTAAACGGCTACTTCAAGGCCAAGAACTGCTAAAGTTTACACATACAGATTACATGGTTTTAAAGAGACTGAAGCAATTCGAATTCTCCTTTAAAACAAGGAAACTTTTTGCTCTTGAATACAAGAAATTTATGAATGAGTATGAATCTCTTAAACATATGGTAAAATTGGGCGAATATCCACAAGCTATTCCGGAAAACGCTTACTTCTTTCCTCACCATGATGTATTAAGAGAAAGCAGTACAACGACGAAGCTACGTGTAGTCTTCGATGGTGGAAGCCGCAGACCCCCTCAAACTTCTATAAACGAAGAACTTGCTGCTGGCTCTTTAAAATGATTTACCTACTATAATAACTCGGTGGAGAAGATGTAACATTGGTTTTACATCGGATCTGGAAAAGATGTTTAGACAGATTCAGGTTTGTGAAGATCATCAGAATTTTCAATGTATTCTCTGGAGAGATGAACAAACAAACAAAATATGCGTCTACAATCTTCATACGGTAACCTACGGAAGAACCTCTGCCCCTTATATAGCTATACGAGTGTTACAGCAACTTTCAACGGATGAGGAAAACAATTATCCACAAGCTTGTGTAATACTTCGTTCAGACACGTATGTGAATAATGTAATATCTGACACCTTTAATGAAGCATTTCAATTACAAAATCATCTTCGTTATTTGCTGAAATCTGGTGGTTTTCGTTTAAGGAAATGGAATTCTAACTCGCCTCAGCTGATAAAAAACGTACCTGAAGAAGACCGCGAAAAAAACGGACTCATTTCATATTCGTCAACCGAAAATGTCAAGAGCTTTAGGCCCCTCATGGCATACCAGCAATGATTCATTTTGTTTTTCAGATCCGGCGAAATTATTTGATCCATTAGGGTGGCTAGCACCGATGACTATACTTGCGAAAATTATGTTTCAAAAGCTATGGAAATTTAATATTGATTGAACGATTTACTATCGGAACAACTACAAGATGAGTGGATGAAATTTCGTAATGAATTAAAAGTTCTTGAAAAGATTCAGTTACCAAGGTGGAAAAGATATAAACCAGCATTTTCTTTGGAGATTCTTGCTTTTAGCGAGGCTTCACAAGTCGCTTATGTTGCTGTGGTTTACACACACATAACAACAGAATCTGGTGAGATATTAATAAACCTATTGTAATCAAAAACAAAAGTTACACCCTAGAAACAGGAAACAATTCCCCGTCTGGAATTATGTGCAGCTACTTTACTAGCGAAGTTAGTCTTCAAAATAAAAAATAACGTAGAATTTAATATTCGTCGTATCGTCTACTGGACCGACAATACCATAGCTGATAATTGGCCTACTTCTCCTACTGAAGTCCACATTCAACCAAATGAATCTTCTGTAAATCTTACAGCACATACTACAACAGATGACACAACAACTGAACCAAATTCTCACGACAATATATTAGCTGACCTAATCAAAAAATATTCTTTTCTTACGGCAATGATACGTGCAACTGCATACCTTCTCCGCTATTTCTTCAACCTCAAACCAACAATGCACAACAAGGAGAGAGAATCTGGTTTTCTTAAAAGTTACGAAATTCATCCTGCTATAAATAAACTAATTAATTTCACTCAAAACGGAACGTTTCATCAAGAAATTACTTGTTTAAAACTTGATAAAACAATACCAAATCAAAGTAAAATTAGCGCCATTTTTGGATGAAATGAAAATCTTAAGGGTTGGAGGGCGTTTATTTAATGCAAAACTGCCATATAACGTAAAACATCCAATTTTATTAACGAAAAAATCCTCGTTCTACATTAATCTTTTCAGATGCTCACATTAAGACTTTGCATGGTGGCACAGATCTTATACAATCTTACGTCTTGTAACGTTATTGGATTCCTTCTGGTCGCGATCTTTCAAAAAAGCTCCAACGTGAATGTATTGTCTGCTTTAAATACAAAGCTAAAACTTGCCAACAGTTGATGGACAATTTACCAGCTGTATGACTAAAGCCAGTCCGTGCATTCAAGCATAATGGATTAGATGACGCTGGCCCTATAAGCATCAAACAATCTACTTTACGAAATTCAACCACTTCCAAAGGATGCATCAATTTGTTCATCTGCATGTGTACAAAAGCAATTCATTTGGAAGCAGTGACTAGTCATTTCACTGCACGCACAAGTATGTGTATGGATTTATATTCTGATTGTTGTACCAATTTTGTCGGCGCAAACAAAGAACTGCAGATTTTGTACCAACGCAACAGGACATCACTTCCTGAACATTTAGCTGAAACTTTAGCTAACAAAGGGACTAAGTGGCACTTCATCCCGTCCGCTTTCCCTCACTTTGGAGGTCTCTGAGAGTTTTAAATCATCTAAGCACCATCTTCGTCGAATCATGAAAGATAGAAATCTCACGTATGAAGAACTCAGAACCCTGCTTACCCAAACTGAAAGCTGCTTGAATTCGCGCCCATTGTGTCCCATTTCAGCAGATCCAGCTGACAACAATGCTCTTACGCCAGCACACTTCTTAATAGGTGAGCCCATCACTTGCATACCAGATGAGGATCTTCTTGATTCCAATATCGATCGTTTGAGCCCCTGGAAACTTGTAGAACGTATAAAACAACATCTTTGGGAGCAATGGAAGAGAGAATACATGTGCTGACTTCAAGCTAGACCTAAATGGAACAAAATTAAGCGCAACATAAAGAAAGGTGATTTAGTTCTTTTACTTCATGAAAAAAGTTCTCTTGGTCAGTAGCCCTTGGCTAAAGTATAAGAAATTCATCCAGGACCAGACGGATTGATAAGAGTTGTAAGTATTTATTGCAATGGAAAACATATCAAACGTCCAATCTCTAAAATTTGTTGGCTACCCATTAACGATTCTACATCAGCTCCTCAACATTCCGACTCCATCGACAAGTAATCAAATAATCAAAATCTGGAGTTCTTTGGCGGGGAGAATGTTTGGGCATTTTTTACCAAAACGTAAATTTAAACTCTTATCGAATGGGATGCCCTAATTAAAGTCTACTATCTTCATTATCAGTATACGCTTATCATATAATTTGCATATTGAATTATCTATTTCTCTCAGCTTAAACAAAACTACGAAAATCAAAAATCTATCAGAAAAAATAGAAAATAAATTTCACATCAAACTCAACAAGCTAAACATTAAACAAGCGAACATCACAATACACCATTTAACAGCAAATTTAATACAAACCAAAAATCAAATACGGAGAACCTTAGAGACTGATGATTACAAAAATTTTACATCAAGACAATCAACATCATACATGACAATCTTCAACAATATACAAAAAACTAAAGAACATAAACTACAACATTTAAAAAACATAGCATTCAAACATTTCGGATTGAAATTCAATCCAGAATGGTTTATCAACAACACCAACATTAAATTTAGACATGAAATGCAATGGATACTTTCTATGGGAAACAAATTTAGATTACCCATTCGCAGGGAACATCTTTCAACAATACACATTATCGCTGGTCTAGGACAAGGAGTACAAACCATAACCGAAGATAGAGAAAAGGACATGGCGAGAGACGAAATAGCAGATACGATCACCAATTACAAACGCAGAATGAAAAATACAGCCTTAGATATATATATTAGCAATCTATCACGACACAAAAACATTCTTGAAGAAACACAGGAACAAAATAGTGCTAACAACAGCAGACAAAGGTAACAAGGCGGTAGTTATGTACAAAGACGAATATAACACTAAAATGCAGAGACTGCTGGAAGACAAAAACACTTATAAAACATCGAGAACAGATCCTACAAACAAACTACAAAACTTTAATAATAAAATCATAGCAGATTTATACAAAAATCAAAAAATAGACACATACACCAAACAGGAACTCACATGCAATGCAGCAGTGAAGCCAAGACTATACGGACTACCCAAAATATACAAAACAGACATACCACTGAGACCAATAGCTTCATCACCATGCTACGCACTTTCCAAACACATAGGTGACATATTAAAAAACATAATTTCACCTGACTACCATATTAAAAATAGTAAAACTTTAAAAACAAAAATAGAAAACATAATATTAGAAAAAGACAACATACTAGTATCTTTTGATGTAGTATCACTCTTCACAAACATACCTACGACACAAAAATTTCGTAAAATTTTAAATTTTGCTTAGTTGACAACAATTATTTTAACTTTGACAACAAAACAAACATACGGGATGCCAATGGGTAACCCATTATCACCCACTATTTCGGACATTGTACTAGGTAAACTACTAGTCCTAACATACATAGAACTACAAAAACAATACAGCGATCAAATTTCTCGTAAAATATGTATACGATATTTGCGCTATCATATACAGGAAAGACATCAACAACGTATTAAAACAACTAAACAACTACCACAACAAATCACAATTCACAACAGAAACTGAAATAAACGGAAGTTATTACCCTTTTTTGGATATTAAAATACATAGAAAACAACACAGATTAATAACAAATTGGTACATGAATCCCACATCTTCAGGAAGAATAATAAACTACAATTCAACACCACCATACTACCAAGAAATATACACAGCATATAATCTGATTAACACCATAATAGGCAGCAGCCACCAAAAATTTCACGACAAAAATTACCAAAAAGCCGCAGACATTTTACCTTCAAATAGCTACCCCAGTAGGATAATTAAAAACTTAATACACAAAAAGAAAAATATCGAAAAAGACACAAATAACCCCACAGACAAACAATCTATAGCGTACATAAGTGTACCATATACATATACCATCACTGACAAAAGAAAAAGTAATGACACCAATATTTAACAACAATAACAAAATTAGCGCACAAACCTAACCACACCCTAAACAAACTATTCACAAAAAAGAAAACAAGGATAGACAAATTAAAACAAAGCAATGTTATTTACGAAATAACATGTAGAGGAAACGCGAACGAGAATTGTAAACAAGAGTATATAGGAACATCAAAGAGGTCGCTTGAAAATAGAGTGACAGAATACAAAGTAGACATAAGAAACCAACGAATAAGCACAGCATTATCACATATTAACATATATTAGAATACAATCCCTTAGCTGATTTTTGACAAAATTAAAATATTAGACATAGAAAACAATACAAACAAAAGCTTTACTTTAGAAAGCTTACCAGAACGAAGAACGCTAAACAAGACAAAGATAAAATAGACAAGCACTACCTACTAGCGCTGTAAGTAGACGGGCATGTCTTAATTATTTATATAAAAATTGTAAATGTAAAAATTAAACATGACGACAAAGAATTAGGAGGAAATTACGCACAACTAGTAAGTTAAGTTAATAATTAATTGTATTTATATCTAATATCAACATTGTTATAATAGATTAAATAAAAAAACATCCCCTGAAGAAGAGGCCAAACAAGCCTCGAAACACCCGGAGAGAATTGTAAATCTTAGTTTACATTAAAATTGAGACCTACGCAGCCGTTTTTTTTAGAAAAAATTTAGCAAAAAGCTAAAAATTAAATTACAATTAATTACAAATTGGTCTATCAAAATCTACACAAACTAGTTCTTACCGTTAGGTCAAACCAAACTACCTACTGTTTTGTATTAACATTAAAGATTATTAAAATTAACATTTGCTTTTTGCTAGTATTGATACAATATTTTATTCTTGTTTCAAACGTTGAATATTAAAGTTCATTACTAAGTATATATGTACAAATTATTTTAAAGTGCGTTTGCGGGTTGTAAGTTAATAAATTGTAACACATAAATTGTAGAGCAAATTTCATTTATTTCAAACTTTCATAAATTATAGAGTTAACATAGAGTTAATTTATTTAAATTTGATTTACTTTAATCTTTCACAGATTATTGAGTTAAGTTACCTAAATTTTATTTATTTAAACTTTTACAAATTTTAGAGATGATTTATTTACTTTAATCTTTCACAGATTATAGAGTAATTTGATTTAAATTTTATTTTACTTTAATCTTTCACAAAGTATTGGGTTAATTTATTTAAATTTTATTTATTTTAAACTTTCACAAATTATAGAGTCGATTTATTTAAATCTTACTTATTCTTAAAATTCATTAATTGAATCATAATTACTTAAATTCCATTTATTTTATTTTACCTACTATGAGGCCTGAGTCTTACTTCATACTGACTCTATTTTACTTAATCATAATAAATATAAAGAATGGTCAATTCCTCAACGACAGAGAAACACCACCGAAAAAAATGCCAACGCAAGCCAAACCTGAAAACCATAAAAAAACGCAACTCAATCAAAACATATGGTTGACATAAATTCAAGTCAAGTGCCTTGGTTTCACAATCATAAATCGTGAAAGTTTCAAGTGCACTGACTTGAGGACTGTTTACGTTGCAGAATTAGGGGACAAAATAAAATGCAGCGGTTTGAGGAAATGTTTTGTGAAACTGACACCCAAAACAAATAAAAGTGTGAATGGCCGTAATTGGTGCCAGAAAAATAACACAAGGGAACAATGGTTCTGTTGATTAAGAATTGAATATTGTTTTTAAGGTTATTTGGGACACTGAATCCAAATCTGCCCTTGGTTTTTTTCTACCAGCTCGACTTTTCGAGATATACCGTTATGTTCAAAATTAAGGCACTTCCGCTACATATATTGGAATAACTTGAAAACGGTTCACCATATTAAATTAAAAAAAAAATCCGAAACTCGCAAACAATATTCTCTTAAAGCCGTGCTTACTTTGTTTTTAAATTTTCCAAGTAGTTTTAGAGATATCGTTCAAGTTTTGAAAAAAAACTTAAAATTTTTAAAAAAAAAAAACATTTTTTTTGTTCTTTAAAAATTCCTAAAAAATAAAAATGGAATTCAATTAAAGAGAAAAAAGAAAAGTCCACTTGTTTTTATTGATGTGTGGTTTACCGTTGGTAACGGATGATTTTTTAAAGGAATTCCCCTGAACACATGTGTTCATTCATAAGTGACTGTCAATAAAATTGTGAATATAATTTTTTTTGGTACTTCAGTAAAAAACTACTAAGTATTTTTATGGGTTCATTCAACCAATTTTTCTCATTCAACAAGTGTACGAAAGCGAAAAGTATAACGACAAAAAATATAAATCATTTTACATTGAACATTTAATCAGTCAACACAAAAAAGTTCAATTTTGTTCCCGTGTGTTATATATTGAAAATTGTGTTACTTTGATATATACTTCAAAATTGTGCAATGGCTACGTCAAGAAACACCTGTAAAATCAATCCCAACTATTTTTGTAACATATGTGGCGAATACACGTTTATAAAAAATAGAAAAAGTGTGTCAGATTTTATTAAAAAAATTTATTTTGACTACTTCGGATTTACCATGGAAACCCGTGACAAGTACTGGATTCCTAATACTGTATGTAAAAACTGTGTAGAGTATTTAAGGTTATGGGCAAACAAGCAACGGACCCACTTCAAGTATAAAACACCAATGATCTGGCGGGAACCTTCGAATCATTATGATGATTGTTATTTTTGCGCTGTCAACATAACAGGCATTAATAAAACAAACCGGTCTAAATGGATTTATCCTTACGTGTTGTCTATTACCCAACCAGTCCTGTACTCTAGTGAGGATTCAGAACCACAACCATCTACATCTACACACAATTTCCACGACTTACGACAAAATGTTCCTTCACCAATTTCTGAATTTGGATCAGATGACTTGCATTTAGATATTTCTTCTGAACGCGAGCAATTTAATCAGGAGGAGCTTAGTGATTTAGTGAGAGACCTTGGACTTTCTAAAAAAGCATCTGAAATTCTTGCTTCTCGATTAAAGCAAAAAAATCTGTTAACCCAAGGAACAACAATTTCATACTACCGTAACAGAGAAAAAAACTTACTTCCATTCTTTTCCGAAGACGATGAATTTGTTTATTGTTCAGATGTTCCTGGTTTAGTAACGGCGATGGGATTAGAGGAGTATGATCCAAATGACTGGCGACTATTTATAGATTCTTCTAAACGCAGCCTAAAATGTGTACTTCTGCATAACGGTAATAAATTGGGTTCGTTGCACATTCAACTTAAGCTAAAGAAGAATATTCTACAATTGCCTCAGTTATAAATAAAATAAAGTACAACGAACACCGCTGGCTAATTTGTGTGGATCTAAAAATGGTGAATTTTCTTCTAGGCCAACAAGGTGGCTACACAAAATATCCGTGTTTCATTTGTTTATGGGATAGCAGAGCCAGATCTGAACACTGGAGTAAGAAAGACTGGCCTTCGAGGGAAGCTATGGTTCCAGGAAACCACAATATAGTTAATCAACCACTTGTGCCCAGGGATCGCATAATACTGCCACCTCTCCATATCAAGCTAGGACTTATGAAACAATTTGTCAAAGCTCTCAACAAGGACGGTGATTGTTTTAGATATATCAGTAAAAAGTTCAACAATTTGAGTTCGGAGAAACTGAAAGCTGGCATTTTTGATGGCCCTCAAATCAAAAAATTAATCAATGATGAAAATTTTAGTAATTCCATGACAGATATTGAAAGAAATGCTTGGAATGAATTTGTTTGGATAGTGCGCAATTTCCTGGGAAACAAAAAGGGTGAGCACTATTCGGACCACGTGGATAACATGTTGTCACATTTCAAGCAGCTTGGTTGTAATATGAGCGTTAAGGTGCACTACCTACACAGTCATTTGGATTGTTTCCCTGAAAATCTTGGAGACTTCAGTGAAGAACAAGGTGAACGTTTCCATCAAGATATCCGCACTATAGACGAGCGGTACCAGGGTCACTGGGATAAGCATATGATGGCGGACTATTGCTGGAGCATTAAAACAAATCCCTCTAAACAAGGTTATTTAAGAAAATCTTATAAAAGAAAATTTTTCGATGAGTTGTAATTACATTGTAATATATGTGTATTAAAATTTTTTATTTTTCTTTAAAATTCTCTTTTTGTGTTAAATTAAAAAGTATAGCTGACCATAAAAATGAAATAATCTTTTTTTATTACTTAATTTTTTTAATTCTTAGAATCATAAAAAACTAACTTATTACATACAAACACTTACACATTAGAAAATGTTATTTTTGTATGGAAATCGCGATTTATATCAATTCAGTAAATCGTGAACAAAATCAAAAGTTGTGCACCGATTGCAATGAAATAAAGCTCATTTTATTCGAAATATATTTAACTAACTGCTTGTAGACCAAAACTGTGATTTTTGTCCCATTTTTATTTTTTAGGAATTTTTAAAGAACAAAAAAAATGTTTTTTTTTAAAAAATTTTAATTTTTTTTTCAAAACTTGAACGATATCTCTAAAACTACTTGGAAAATTTAAAAACAAAGTAAGCACGGCTTTAAGAGAATATTGTTTGCGAGTTTCGGATTTTTTTCTTAATTTAATATGGTGAACCGTTTTCAAGTTATTCCAATGTATGTAGCGGAAGTGCCTTAATTTTGAACATAACGGTATATCTCGAAAAGTCGAGCTGATAGAAAAAAACCAAGTGCAGATTCGAAATCAGCGACCTCAAATTAGTAAAAATTTGCTATAAATTTCAAATCAACACAAAAAAAGTTCAATTTTGTTCCCTTGTGTAATATATAAAAAATGCCTGGGAATGCAATATGATATTGCGACATAAAAATAAATGTAAAACAATGCAATGTGATATTGCAACATACTCGTGCCCGTTGAGAGTAATTTGATGCGGGCAAAACATTCATAAAATAAATGACGAAATAAAATATTCGTCAAGCTGGGTGGTAACATATTTGTTTTCTTTGCACATAAAAATAAAAAGTAAATGAATGATACCATTTTAGACGATTTAATTGGCGGACGGACTTGTTTACCATAATTGTTGGTATGTCTTTCACAGTATGTGAGACATACCTTAACTTACATGGATAAGTAAAAGAAAAAGACAATACAGTACTGTCATAAATAATAAGCAATCATTCTTTTCTAAATTAAAATAAAAGTGAATTAATATATAATTAAAATGAATTAGTATATAAATAAAATGAATTTAATAAATAAATAAAATGAATTTGTTAAAAGATTAAATCAACGATTGTTATTTGGGAAAAGACTCCTACAGTCATATTTTATAAGCCAAACGTTGCTTTCATTGTTATGTGAGGAACCAATTTTGTAACACAAAATTGGGCACACAGTTTGCAAGGAGAAGGAGAGAGAGAGAAAACAAAACATACAATGTTCGCCAAATACACATCAAACATGTTTGATGTAGTGACAACCACAGCCAATGCGTGCGAGAGTTTATGGTCGCCGTATCTCCCACAACCATTGACAGCCAGTCAAAGGTCCAGATCTCTGAGCTCGATAACACGCAGATTATAAAGGACATAAATGGCACACATATGCGATCGGGTACTTGGAAGGAATTACCAGTAAGTTATAAAATTTTATATTTTTATTTCAAAATGAGAGAATTGGGGTCAACCCTAATTCAGCGGAAATGGGGCGAATTACATTCGTCAAATCGTTGGATTAGATCCAACAACAGTAGGCATTAGTGTGGTAGAGGCAGTAGTTGCATTACATCCGGCCCAGGATGTCATCAGACACTTGGATATCATCCAATCCCAGCAGAAGAGATAGGCAATTCACAAGAACAAGCGCCGAATTAGAATCAGCAAAGATTAGGTGCGGATTACATCCGTCCAATTGTAGGATTACATCCAATATAATCACGACAGGAGTATAGGACCGCTATTCTACGACATCTTTAATGCATATCAACACTCGCGACACCAGCAAACCACAATGTAAAAGAGGAAGTGAAGTATTCCATTATTACTATAAATTTAGTACACGCACCCTGGGGCAGCTGTGTTATCCCAGCTTCAATCCCGGACCAACCAGAGGTTCCTTACAGTTAAAAGTACAGTTCTCTATTTGTAGTTCAAAAGTTTTATAAACTATTTGAACTGCTTTTATAGTTTTCTTGGTTCCGTGACAGAAAGTAATTTTCCACGTTGAGCGTTGTTGATTATCATATTTTATTATGTATTCATCACTGTGGACAGTGATAAGATAATAGTTTTACTTGTCGTAAATTTGATTCAAATAATATAAATGAGAGAAATCTCGTCCCAGAGGTTGTCATCAATATTAGGGTTTAAATTTCGGTAAGTGTCGGGAAAAAATTCCCGGGAATTTTTAACCCCGTACCCGGGAAATAAAAACTGTTACAAAATGATAAGAAACTGCTGATCTTAAAGAAAATAAAATTAAAGAAAGTGATGGAAATCGATCGATTTCAAAGGAGAATCGAAT
Source organism: Cordilura impudica (assembly GCA_963682025.1). NCBI lineage: Eukaryota > Metazoa > Arthropoda > Insecta > Diptera > Scathophagidae > Cordilura > Cordilura impudica. The sequence continues at coordinate 160,194,838 of OY821518.1, forward strand.
TTTACATTCTGTAGCATAAAATATATTCACCATCGCCAACAAGAACATTTTTGGTTATTAAATATAAAGTACTCTCAAGTTACACACAAATCAATAAAATCAATCAACACGATCAGCACTGCTTATACAGTAATACAAAAGCACTAGATTTAGAGTGCACAAGTAGTGCTGTGTGTAATTAAGCTGATACGGGGTTTACTGTAACAGTCAACCCTTCTGGTATTGCACAATGGTTGTTGAGAAGTATATGTAAAATTAACCAGGAATGTTCTGTCCATTGCTGCACTATCCCACTTTAAATCAAAGTATATTTGTGACCATAATTTTGTATAAATAGAGATCAATTATATTTGAAAAGACATTCTTTACTTTCAAGTTAAATCGAGCACGACTTATAGTTGCTCAGCAAAGGTATAAATAAAACCAAATTAATAAATTTAAAAAAAGGATTTGTGTTTTATTTACATGGCGATCCTGCCGCCTGGACGCGTTAAATCCGTGTCCTTGTATGCATGGAAGCTGCCGCCAAACGCGTAAATCCGCGTACCTGTTTTAAAGTGCATAATATCTGCACAAACGCGTGAAATCCGCGTCCCCTGGCATGAAATTTGCCTCCGAAACTTATATATTCTGCAAAAGTCCTGACGTAGACAGCCGAAAGTCCGTCAGCAGCGTTGTCCGAAGGATGTCCAAGGCACCAAAAAATTTAATGAGGTCTGAAAATCAGAGACTACAATTGTTGCAGACACTTAAGGAGCAACTACATCAACAAATTTGGTAGACTATTATGGAAAAACAAAAAGTTGGTTCGTGCAGCGGCTACAAAATTTATCGGAATGTAATGAAACGTATTAAAACACCAAAATCTTCAAGTTTAGCAGACTGTTAAGACATTTTCTCTTCTAAAAGATGTGCGTTTTAGCCGCACTCTTAGGGTCAGCCGGCGATATTCGCCTTGTGACAAAACTTTTTTTCTTAATAAAATGTAATTTTTTAAACTACGTACAAAATAGTTTTAGTTTCTATATATTTTTTTTAATTTTGATATATACAAATTAATAATAATATTTACAATTAATTAATGATATTTACGATTAATTTTTAATCATTTTTATTTGAAATTGGTATTTTTTTTATAAATTAAAAATTTTTAAATATAAGCTAAAGCTAACAATAATTTTTTTTTACATTCTACGTACATAAGAATATGTACATAATATTAACGATAGAAAATAATTTTTGTTTCGTTACAAAAAAATTTTTTTTAATTAATAATTTCTTTTTACAACTTAATCATTTTTTTTAATGTACAAATAAGTAATAATGAATAATTTTAATTTTTTAATGAAGGAATAATACTTGAAATTAATTTTTAATAATTTTTTTTTATAAACAAATTGAATTTTTTAATATTTACAACTTTTTTAAATGATGAATAGTATTTAAAATTAATAATTGGTCTACAAAAAGCTCAAAATAGGAAATTGAAAAGATAATTAATGAAATTAAAAGTAATTGACATAACTTTTGATTGGTCATGTAACTCAGTGAAAAATTACACTAACTTTTTTGAAACTCATTATGGGGGCAGGTCAGCAGTCTGCACTGGCTGTACTGATGCCATCAGTCAGCAAAGTGCTGTTCTGCACTACAAGCAAATACCCTTACAATGCTTTCCGACACCATTTCGAAATCAATCGTAGCGACTAAAATGCCTATAATGACACAAATTGTGACATTAAAAGTAGACGGTGCACATAGTGCCAGACCGACAATTGCGGATGAAACTAGTTCCGAAAGCCCGAACATTCCCCTAAGATCGAATACATAAACGGGAAAGGACAACCACATTGCCGACGCATTATCGCGTATAACAATAAATGACTTAAAACAAATAAATGAGAACACAAGCAAAGTGCTTAAAGTCACGACTAGATCGATGGCGAGCAAGAAAACAAATACGACAGTAAGTAATACTTTGAACAAGCAGCATAAAATGAATGAATATAAAAAGCCCAGTATATATGTACCAATAAATAACACTGACGTCAGAAAATACTATAAATTAAGGATTAACCCCGCAAGATGTTACATCAAACGAGGAAAATCTATAATAACATATATACATATCAATGATTTGTTTATTAATGGGAAACTTGAATTAGGACAATTTTTCCCAAGGCTCGAAGAAGTGGCCTGTAAACATAACATTGACAAATTACAAGTGGCACCTAGTGAGAAAATTTTCGAATTTATCTCGATTAATGAATTTAAAGAAATGGGCAATGATAAATTAAATAAATTAAAAGTAGCGCTACTAAATAAGGTGACCCAAATTGATAATAAAGATGCTAAAGCTGTTCAAGATATTATAAAACAAGTAAGAAAATTATAGTCGGTCTAGACCGACTATACGATACCCTATACCATGCGTTTAGAGACCCTATCTCTTAGGCCCAACTAATTGGATATAGAAAATAAGCATAAACCAAATTTGAGTGGCATTTTTATTAATTTTTTGGCTGCATATATAAAAAAGTTCATATCGGAAGCTATGTCTATATGGGGACTAGGTCCAAAGATGGACCGATCCTGACCATGGTTGGTAAAGTCTTGTATTTTGCAAAAATATATACAAACAAAATTTGAGATGAATCAGTGCAATATTTTTGTTTTTTGGTAGATTTAAGTGAAGATCGGGAAGCAGCTCTATATGGGGCCTATGACTAAGAGTTGGCCCATAGCGATCGTTTTTGGACTACTCATTAATGGATATAATAAACACATACAAACCCAATTTGACTAAGATATATACCACAATTTGAATCTTATGGCAATTTATGTCGATTTCATAGGTGTCATTTGTATGGGGGCTAGGTCTGAACATGGACGGATTCTCACCAATTCCAATAGCGTTCATCCCATGGCCGATGAAAGCTTATATACCAAATTTCATCAAAATATATTCATATTTGCGACCTGCAGTTTGATTGCAAAGTTTACATGGACACACAGACTGACGGACGGACGAACGGACGGACGGACGGACATTGTTAAATCGACTCAAAAAGTGATTCTGATTTGAAAATTTTTAACAAAATACAAATATAGTTCGGGTATTGTCGGGATTATGAAAAAATAGTCCCCATTCCCAGGAATTAAAAAAAAAACACCCGGAACTTTTCGTTTAATAGAGCAATAACTAACTGGTCGTGTCGATATGTTACTTATATAAAAGTAAGCAAAAAATAAGAATAGCTTTGCTGGTGATGATACCATCAAATAATCGTTTATAAACGGTCCTTCATTTATTTAAAAATTGGAAATTATAAAAATATTTTTTTTTTTTAATTGCGGCATTTCATATAAAAAAATCATGCATTTAAAGATTAACTTATACTCTACACCCACCACACTGTAGTACAGTGTGTTGTATGTTTGAATTGATTCTCGTAAATTTATAATTTTTTAAATACTTACTTATTATATATAATTTAATGAAACTATTTTTCAAACTTTGAATTTACAACTATTTTCAATAGGCTTCAGAACACAAACGAAGTCAAAAAGAAATTGGAGATATTGCTGGTGTGGCCGATGTTACTATAAGACAGTCATATAAACTTATGTATCCAGAAGCTGCAAAATTATTCCCAGAAGACTTCAAATTTACAACACCAATTGAACAACTTCCCCAAATGTAAAATAGATAAAAATACGAACAATTGTGTTTGTTGGATCACAAACACAATATTTACAGATTGAAAATTCAATCGTTAATAAATCGTCTAAACATGATGGACTTTGTATTAAATGATGAATTGTAACAAATTCTTATTATTAAAGAAAACATAAATGAATTGTAAGCAGCATCATTAAAATATATACAAAATTTTTTTATACATTAAAGAATTCGTTCAATAAATACAACTGGATTAATTGATGGGTAAAAACGAAAAGACATTTTTTGCCATTAATTTTGTATAATAATTTTATGTAATTTTGTAACACATAATCATATACTTAAGAAGTTAATTTTTGGCTAAAAAGACCAAAGTAATGTCGGCTTAAAGTTCAAAATTTATTCTCTTATAACAATTTGTGTCAATGTTCCAATATGTCATTACGTTAAGAAACCTCATTCTTACATTTATGTTTATATATGTACATATATATATATGTTCCCGTCGCACAGATGGTTGAAATCGCAAAAAACGGATATTAATTGAAAAATGAAAATTTGTTATTTTGAAAAATATTTAGTAACCGATTAAAGTATATTAAATCCTACATCTCTACTGAAAATTTCAATGTCATATGTTGTTTACTTGTCAAGCTGCATTGTATATAAAGTTAAGTAATTTTTGAGCTATTCGCGTACAATAGTGTTAATTGAAGTTCGGTATATTTCGACGCTTAATATATAGTTTTTCGCAAGTCAAAAGTAATACTTTTACTATGGAATCTTCAACCACAGGTATTTTAGCGTTGTTCTAAAAATAATTGTGTTAACAAAAGTGTGTAGAAATATTTTTAAAAAATTTTTTAAAATGTATCTAAATTTTGGCTATTTTCAAAATATTCGTTGATATTTAAATATGAATGGTGTAAGTTGGCGTTAGAATATTAATTTTTTAAGAAACTAAAGTTCCTAGGCTTTCATATTCAGTAATAACATGTTGCGCGTTTTTGCGCGAAATTTTTTTATTAAATTAATTGTGAAAATAGTCACTCTAGCAAAGAACACCAGTTCCTGTCTTTTGTTTGCTTTGTCTTCTTGTTATAATTGTTGTTTTTGTATATCGTTGGCAACTGTGTGTTACAATGACAAGAGTGTTACAATGACAAGAGTGTTACAATGACAAGAGTGTTGCAATGACAAGTGTTTTGTGTATTGAAACGTGAAGCCCAGGAAGCCCGAAACAAAGATTTTAAAAACTACAGAGAACATTTTTCTCGCAAATGTAGTCGGGAAGATTGCAATCGAGACATATTAAATAGGTTCCTACTAAGTTCAGATCCAATCCTATCTGGAAAAACAAAATTGCCAAAAAAAAAAAAAAATTCCACCAACTTTCAAAATCAGTAGTAGATCTATCATGATACAATGACGATGATGATTACAACGAGGGCGATGCATTGGAGTATGATGACTTTGGGCATATTTTTAATAATAGCAGGTCAGAAACACATGTCTTATAATAAATATATACAATGTATATATTTCCATCACAAATGCATCCATTGTTAGTCTTCTCTGATTATGTTGATCGTGCATAAACTCTTTGAGGCGTTCGGGAACCAAGCCGCATGCACATGTAGCTGCCTTCAAATCGCATTTACATGTTCCAATGTAAAAAAAATTGTTTCCAGAGATTTTACATACTCTGTAAATTGTTGGGTTTTGTTTCTTCTCTTGATTTGTGCTTGATATTTGTCAAGCAATCTATTCAATTTATTACATACACTTTTTTTCAGCATTATTTCCATACCAAGTTTTTCCCAAATTCCAATCAACTTATCTTGTACTTGAATAGTGAATGATTTATAGGAAAACTTTTTTTGTTCTGTTTTAGCACGTTCGCTTAAGTAAAAATAATATCTCAAGATATCCAGATGGGTTAGTAAATTAAGATCAGTCAAATCAGTAGACACACCAAAAACAGTAACATCATGCTTCGGTATATGACTCATTGGGTTTTCGATAGTTGTTGTTGCTTCATCTTGCGGTGTAGAGGATGGTGGATTCATTGTAAACTTTTTGATTTGGAATGGTCACTTCACTTATTATTTTTTTTAAATATTTTTTTTTATCTGAAATTAGCACTTCACACTTTGAGTTCTTCACAACGACTTAATGCATTCACAAAAACTGTTGCGTTATATATGGTCTACGAGACGAGGTAATAAGAATGAAATGGTAATTTCAATTCTACCTGCTGTGTCTTGTGGTGGCTTAAAAACCCACACAAGCAATTTTACGACCTGCAATTGTGTCACAGTGATGCGTTCATTTTTTGAAAGGGTTGAATAAAAAACCCACCCAACTAAGTTTACGACATGCAAATGCATCACAGTGATGCCTTGGTTTTAAAAGGGTTGTAAAAAAACGCTAATTTCTAAAAAAAATTTAATTTCTTTTCTATTACTAAGTTAAATTCATTTTTTCATTTACATATGTTCTGACTAAATAAATTTCTAAAGAGAAAAATAAACTCAAAAAAGAAAAAAACAGGCATTTCGCTGATTTTTTCATGTAAAGTGCCAAAACTGGCGATTTTTTTAAATGTTTATATGGGGAACCCTACAGGGGAGTTCAAGGGGGTGTGCCACTGGCATGGGTGGGTCGGGCCTCCAAAGCTAGTGGGGGTCGGTCACACATTTGGACTCGATTGGAGCATTCTAAATGGGTCAAAGTGGGATTTTTCAAAATTTGCCCCTACCCAAAAGTTCGACCCAAATTCTGGGACATCAGAATTCGTTTTAGAGGTATGGTTCCTTCGCCAAAGTTTCTTATTTTTATCCCTAGAATACGATTTTCACTGAGCAATGGGCGATTTTTTTTCCTCCCCACAAATCGACCCGGCCTAATATACATATATATAAATACTTATGTATACATTTTTTTTTCCTATTTTGTAGACATGAAGGAAAAAGCTATTTATATTTTTGAACAAAACGCTCACCAGACACATCCGTACACGATCGAATAATTTTAATATCTGCTTTGAGTCCCGAATTTAGTTACATATATGATACAATAATCCCCCTTTCGTCTACGTAATTATATTAAAAATAAATTGATTACTGTGTAAAATTTTTATTACTTAAAAAAAAAAAAAAAAAAAATCCGACTGAGCCAGAACAATTTTTTAAAAGGGGGCGTGGCACTGCCCACCTTGGATGTAATTCATACTGTACGATCAACATATATACCAAATCTCACCTTCATACCTCTGATAGTTCATGAGATATATTCGTTCTAAGTTTCAGGTTATATGGGCGGTGCCACGCCCCTTTATCCTATCATAACCAAGTATAGCCAAGGACTATTAGCAGCTCAACAGCACAAAATTGGGAAAGTTTCATGACAATCGGTCTATTACTATGGCCGCTAGAGCGATTTTTAATAGGGGGAGTGGCACCGCCCACTTTTCCAAAAGATGTGTAGCCCATGTCACTCACTGATAACGTAGCATTCTAATAGTGAAAGAATTTGTAAAATCAGATAAGTTTAATTAATCTTCATTTTTTGAGATTTCAACCCACTGTGCGTCGTTCCAACAAGGAGCATAGGCCCTTATTTATGTTTAATTTATATTAATTAATTATTTAATTAACATTAATTAGTCTATTATTTTAGCTATCATTTAACCTTTTTGTTTCTGAAATTAATGCGCTAAGCCCATATATTTAGAGTTTTAGGTTTTGTGTTTTCAATGTAATCTAATCATATATGTAAGTGGTACCATATTCACATTTATAACTATTAAGGGCATATACGGCATTGTGCAGAAAAAAAGCAGCAAAAATAATATAAACATAATTGTTGTTTTTTTTTTTTGGTTTATATATATAACGTTAATTTTCAGAATATTCAATTTACAAAAACGTAAGATATTGTGTAAATATTTTAGCACTTGGATTTACATTTCTTCATTAAAAATAGGATTTATTAAATCAAAAGTAGGCAGACATAATTTTTGAAATACTTAATTTAATTTAATGCAACTACCTTTTTTTAATTTTAAAAATCAATCTTTTTTTTCAAAGTTTCTAATTTCGTAATTAGAAAGTACAAATTTAATTATTTTTTAAATTTTTTGTTGCTCCATCTACTCAAATTTTAATTAACAGAAATGAATTTAATGTATCCTAAAAAGTCTTTTCTATATATCGCACCTGTACCTCTAAAGTGAGTTCACTCAAAATTTACAAATTTTCAGTAGAGGCAAAAAACGGTTTTTTTAATATTTACTATAAAATTTAAAAACAGTTGTTTAATTGTAAAGAATTGCGAATAATAAGTATACAACAATAGTAGTAGTAGCGATTTTTTCACTGATCATCAAAAATAGCAAGTTTTTTGGGTGAAACTCAAAATACGTCTTTTTAATGGATTCTAAAGAAGATACTCTTATAACACAAAGAGGGTTTACAACTGTATTTTTTTTTTACGAAAGAATAGAAAAACTGATGTAAGTTTTTTACAATGGATAGATATGACGACTGTGTATCGTTTTCTTGCAAAAAGTGAAAATTGAAAAATTTTGAGTTGACTCACTTTAGAGGTACAGGTGCGATATAACAGTGTGCAAAACAATAACAACATATTAATATTTTGTGTGAAAAACCCAAAGAAACGGAATATTCTACTCTGTATATGAAGTCATTTGTGATAAAACGATGTTCGAATTAAAAATTTATCCATTCGCATATTCGGAAATTGAAAATTGTATGCATTTTTAACTTCATTCGTGCAATCATAACATGTCTGCAACATATTAAATAAAAATATATATATATATAAATACTAGCTGACCCGGCAAACTTCGCTTTGTCCATAAGAGATTTTTTGATTGACATAATTTCGAGTATTTTTTTATCGAGAATTATCGACCGTTAACAGATGACGCAATAATATAATTTGAATACAACACTTTTCGGATTCAGTGGAATTCAATATCTTATAATTATAAGGATAGCTGACCCGATGGTCTTCGTCCCGTCTAACATTTGGCGAAAATAGAATAAAATCAAGTATTAATTAAAAAAATAATAGAACAATGATTGTAATCAATTTAATGCTGCACGGAGCATAAGGATGACAGATCCAACATTAATTCGAATTAGGAGATTCACCGTAAAGCAGCGTGCATAATGGTGGTGGAAGAAATTCGGCAATTTCACCTTTCCGCTCACGCAACACAATCCAGGCGGTTCTTTCTCAAATTTAACTGCATTACAATGCTCACAAACGACAGACATTTGGCCGAATTGAACCGATGTGTGCCAACTGTATTGAATGTTGGGCTCGAAAGGGTGCATGCTCAATGTTCACCTGAATAATTTGTTGTAGCCTACGTTGTCGTTCAAAAATCGCACGTTGTGATATGGCTTCATCACTTTGCTGAGCACGAAATTCTCTTCTTCTTAATCATTGCTGCTCATTGTGTGCTTCGTTGATCTCTTCTGACTGTCGCGCACGATTTCCAACCATTCTGGTCGAACTGATTCCATTCCAATAGCACGTTCCTCTTCCGTTCGACGTGTTGCGACATTTCGATGCTGCGTTGCATCCTGAGAATGCCGGCCAATGTTACCATGAACTCTTCTTGGAATCGTAATAAAAATGATAAAATTATCCGAAAGGTCAAAAAGAATATATATTTTTAAAGAAACAGTTATTCAATAATAGACCACAATATATAATATATAATCTGTACTTTGTAGGGGATGTACCCCGCCCACTTATCCTATCCAGCCTATTTTCGTCAGGTGTACTTACACTAATAACAAATGATCTCATAAAGTATCAAAGCTCTCTCTGTCATGATATTGAGTCTGATATTGAGTGCTTAATTTTTTTGTTGGTGCCACGCCCTCCGTTCCGATAACGCTAATTTTTACAACGGTTACTCACAGCAACTCACAGCAATAATAGATGACCTCATACAAAGTTGCAAAGCTCTCCCTAAAACAGTAGGGGAAGAGGTTGGGTTGTGGCCATGGTTCGGTTGTGGCCACACCAGCGTATCTTTTGACCTAAAGCATATGTGTTTTTCTTGCAAAAGTCAATTGTGTGTCATGGCAGCACGTTCTTTTTGTACCGAGTACCGAAACGGGCAGACGCGTTTGCTTTGTGCTAGGAACAAATTTATTTTTCTGTGCTTGAAAAAGACCAATAATACAAATTTACCCCTTTTCAATAGAGTTAGAAATCGAAGTGAATGAATCAAAAATGTGAGTGCAATGCATTTTTATTCAGTAAATTTATTATACTTTGTGAGTAAATATCGATTGCAACCAATATGTTGACACCAAAAAAATTTTCACCACATCTCAAGATGGCTGCAAAATTGGGTTGTGGCCACTAAAATTGGTTGGGTTGTGGCCACCTTTTTTTTTTAATGGTGAAATATCGTCGTAGATGTCAAAATAACTACAAGCAATATAACACATATAAGCAATAATAACTCCATCAATTGTTTCGGATGCGATCGGCCCGTTCATTTGAAGTGTGCTGCCACACGAGCCAGCTGCTTCAAACGCGAAAATTGTGATTCGGAAGACGAATAATGCCATTTATTTATCATTATTATTTTTTATTTAGTTTTAAGTTTTTCTCAATAATAATGCCAATGAGGGCTTTGAAAATAAACTTTAAGTTTTTCTATATTCGTAGTGGTTTGTCTTCATATTTTCCAAGGTTTCCAAGGGTGGCCACAACCCAACCAAAAAAATTTTTGCCCCCAAAAATGGCCACTTCACAAAATTTAGAAAAAAAAATTTCGGTTTGACGAAATTGATTTAGTTCCTTCACCAGCAGTTAGCCACGGTCTCTAGCTTTCCATAGATACCCAGTTGTCCGAATAAGTTGTACTGGGTGAAAAGTTATAAGCCGAAAACCTAACTATGGACACAACCCAACCTCTTCCCCTACTCAAGAATATGATGTTAAAAATTAATTTTGTATGGGAGGTACCACGCCCACTTATCCGATACCGACCATTTTCGGTATGACTATTCATATTGATAATAGATGGCCTCACACAAATTTACAAAGCTCTCCCTCTCCTAGTACTCAATATATATGATGTTAAAATGGAATAACCCCGTACAGCTCCATCTGTTTGGACTTTTTGTGTTTTTCTTTTTTCCTAAACCTTTGCGTGGCAGTTACAAATAAAATCGCAGAAGAAAGTATCCCTTTTGGTCCTGTAGTTTTCAAGTTTTAAGCGGACGAACAAACCACGATTCATTTATATATATACACTTGTGCTCACATAATTAAGTCACTAGTATGCTACTCGGCATTATTGCCAAAAATACATGAACCCTTTTTTTAATTCGAATATAATTTTTTTTATTATTCTTGTATGTTAGCAATCAATTTACAGTGAAATTAAAAATTAAAAAATTTTGGTTCATTCCAAAAAAATTAAAAAACTTGGAAATTAGCCAAAAAGAGCTGCTCACATAATTAAGTCATCTGAAAAAAAATGGTTGAAATGTAGAAATAAGTAATAAATTTTGTCGAGAGTCCCATTTTTTCATTAGCTTACCTCAATATTGCGTAGGATAATCTTTTTGCTTCAATACTGTGGAGCATCGCTTTGGCATGCTAGCTACAAGAAAATCGCACTGGCCTGGAGTGATTTTGTGCCACTCTTCTTGGATAACTTTCCATAACATGTCCTTATTTAGCGGTTTTCGTGCTGCAATGATTCATTTTATTAAGACCCACAAGTTCTCGATAGGATTTCAGTCGGGACTCTGCGGCGGCCATTCCAGAAGCTTGATGGACTGTGTTCCCAACCACGACTTAACCACCTTCGAACAATGCTTCGGGTCATTGTCGTGTTGGAAAATACACGCAAGCGACAAATTGTTAGCATATTCGGTGGCCAAATTTTCCTTTATTATATTCTTATACATTTCCCCATTCATTATACCGTCAATCTTGACTATAGGACCCACACCGAATGCGGTAAAGCAACCCCACATCATGACTGGTGAGCCACCGTGTTTCACAGTTTTTTTTTGGTGTATTTTGGATCCAATTCCTTAAGTGGAGGACATCGCACATATGGTCCACTATCATTTCCAAAAACATTAAACTTGGATTCGTCGCTCCAAACAATTAAATTCCAGAAACTTAGGCCTTTAGCAAGATGGTCAGTCGCAAATCGGAGCCGCTTCTTAGTGTTCTTCAAGGAAACCAACGGTTTCTTCCTGGCCATTCGTCCATGCAAATTGTTTTCTTGCAGACGTCGTCTTATATTCTACAACGAAACATTTACGCCATAATCCGTTTCCATTTGAGCTCTGATTTGTGACGAAGTTAAAAAAAGAATCAGTTTTACTCAGGTTTGCAATGCGTCTGTCATCATTTAAAGTCGTTTTTCTCGGTTTTTGGCGCGGAATATTTTCAAAAGTTTCACATTTTTTATAATGCGTAATGGCATTTGTAATTTTACCACGAGAAAGGTTCAAAATCTCCACTACTTTTGCAATATTATTGTATCTTTGGAAACAATCCCATATTATTTTCTCTTCAGCCGAATTTGAACTTTTTTTGTTTACCCATAGCATTTCAGCTGATGTTATTTGTTTTTAATTTAGTTGTTTTTAATTTATTTATTATTTAAACCGCAAAAAAAAAATCTTCAAAACACTAATTTGCTCACGATACGCGAGGTGACTTAATTATGTGAGCACAGCGCATATGACCTTTTTGAGGTTTTCCATATTTTTCGGGGAATACCCAAATTTTTAATTTTGCTTCAATCAATGTAAACAACTGCTACCTTAGCAGGGTTGCACAAAATAGTAAGGTTAGAATCGGAAGAAATAGGTTTAAGATAAAAACTACAAAAACATTTCATTGCATACCCATGACTTAATTATGTGAGCATAAGTGTATATATAGATATTTACTACTTTATTTTTATAATGAAAAACTTTCTTCACGAATTGTGGTACAGAGTAATCAACCAATCCATGATTCCAACTCTTTCATGTTTAAAATGATTTTTGCAATAATGTATGAGATGATTATATCGCATTTTGACTCAATTGACTGAAATTAACTTAATTAATTTCAGGAGAACATTTCAAGGAGAAAAATGAAAACTAATATGCTTCTTGATAAGCAATGGTTTCTTAGCTGGTTTGTTAAATTGTTTTCTATTGTCGTCTAAGGATTGTAAAATCAACCAGGGAACAGTTTGTAATTCTAACACAACAAGAATAAATTCTTATAAGTTACAGTGTCAGACGATAGTAGGATTTAAGTTACAATGATTACAAAAGGATACAGTTTCAATTTATTTTATAATTTTTATTTCCAAAATAAAAGAAAGTAAAAAAGGAAAATAAATTTATCATGAAACATTGAAATATTAAACTTTAAAAACTGAAACTTTAAATAAACTCTAGTATAGCCCAGCACTCGAAATTCGAGTGCAAATTCTAGGAAATATTATTTTTTCATTAAATTTTTGTCTTCCGATTTTAATCTATATATGTATATAAAAAATTTATGAATATTTAAATGAGCCTAAAGGTATGTTAATCAATTTTAGCAATCCAAAATTCAACACAGAGCGTCTGATATATAATTTAAATCATTCGCATGTAACGAATTATTATAAATATTTTATTTTATTTTATTTAATATATTTTTAAGACAGTTTAAACATAAATTTTATCATTCTCAGCTTCTCCTCCATACGAACTATAACTCTGCCAATTTTCACACTTCTCCGTGCCCGCATATTGCTTAAAAAGGGAACTAAAAATTTACCTTCACGTATTAATATATAGATATTGCTTAAAAAGGGAACTAAAAATTTAACTTCACGTATTAATATATAGATAATATTTAGGTGTATAATTTTAACGATTCCTTTTTAAAACGATGTGTGTTGCTAATTGCCTGTATTGTATTAGGTAGTTTGTTCCAAAGACAAACTGTATAAACAAAGAATTGTCTCTTTGAGACGTCATAATTAAAGAATGGTTGGACAAGATTCTTTCCACGAGGTGATTTGGCAAAATTTATTAACTTAAATAAATAATCTGGTTCAGTCAAATGAATAATCTTATGCATCAGAGTAAGACATCTGTTTTTTAGAAGGTCATCAAAGTGCACATTATACAGTTTATATGAATATAACGATATACTATCAGTTCTTTTCTTTCTAAAAACGCATCTAGCTATATTATTGTAGGCCACATTAAGCTTTCTAGTATCAAAACTATTGCAGTTTGCAAATACTTCACAGCCATAAAGAAGGACAGGTATAAGATAAGTTTTTGCTAAAAGCAATCTTATCTCAAATGGTGTTGACAGTTGGACAGCCCAAAGATTCCTTAAATTCGCGTGTACCTTTCCAACAACAGAGTTTATGTGGTTTGTCCATGAAAGTTGAGTATTGAAAATTATTCCTAGATTTGTTATGCTTTGAACGAAAACAATATTTGCATTGCTAATTTTTATATTCTCATCAATTTCTAGTGTCAAGTTATTTCTCGATATGAGTATACATTTTGACTTAGTTGGATTTAGACACAATCCATTAAACCTAGCCCAATTATGAATGTTCATTAAGTCATTGTTAATAGATTGTACACAGTTGCTGACATTCGTAGTTTTAGCACTGGCATAAAGTTGAACATCGTCTGCGTACATATGGGTATTGCAGTGTTGGGGAACATCTTTTGCATCATTTATGTACATGCAAAAAAGTAAGGACCCAATTATTGAACCTTGTGGTACTCCTTTTTCAATATTTAGTGCTTCAGAGATTTTTCCATTGAGAGATACAGATTGATATCGGATAAGTTTACAGGCAGATATAGAGAAATTGAAAAGATTATCGAGTTTAGAAATAAGTATCGCATGGTCGACGGTATCGAATGCTTTGCTATGATGTTTATAAACTTGAGGTTTACTTCGTCTACAGCGTTTGACTTAATGGCCGAAAAACTTTTCACGACCTCGTATTGTCAACGTATCGAAAAGAGAAACTTTTTTCGAAAAGAGAAACTTTTTTCGAAAAGAGAAACTTTTTTCGATGGGCACAGTGGATATAATCTCATAGCGATTCTGGTTGGGTTTATCAACGCAAAACTCCGGTTCAGGACATTGACATCAATATCCACATTAGCGTTAATGTATATAGGTTTGGAACTTGAACCAATTTTCCGTATTTTCTTCCATTTTTGTTTACATCCGATGGCCGAGGAGAACTTTTGGTTGTAATATGTTGATTTTCGATGCTCATCAGATGTACAACTTTGTTTCTTAAGTTTTAAAATAACTGATGTAGTTCGGAAGTTTTATATTTTTTCCATCTTTTATATGCTAGTTCCCGCTTATGAATAAGAGTTTTTATAGCGGATTGAACAAGGACGTTGTTTAGAAGTAATATAAGGGAGTTTGATATTTTAGAATGGTTGTATAGGCAGGTAGTAGACTAATCAATCCCATTCGTTCAGGGAGTATATATTCAGTTTTAATGTTACTGTTGCAATCAGCAGCTATTATTATATCATTATAAAGTCGCAGTTATTGTTGGGCCTGTATAATTTTTTATTAGATACATATACTGTTCCAATAAGAATTTTACCATTCCCAACCGCAGACACCTCCAAGAACAAATATTCAATTTGACTGTCTCTTGTTGACTAACACTTTTGTACGCATCTAATTTCTTTCCTGACATACAGTGACTCACAGCTTATTTCGTTTGAGACAATATTTTAACTTCTTGCGGCCTACACACGAGGCAACCAGTTGAAGCAATGGTTGTATCAACAATGATATACAACCATTGCTTCAACTGGTTGCCTCGTGTGTAGGCCGCATTATGAAAAACAACAACAACAATGCAATTTAACAAAACATTTGTTTTGGCATTTTATTCTTTGTTCTCTTCTTCGTGTAACAAGACAAAAGCAATATTTGAAAAATGTTTCAAAAAAGAAAAAAATATAACAAAAACAAAAATTAATACAAAATCAAAGTCACAGCTTATTTCATGTATATACTAAACTTAAAAACAATTATTTAAAAATGAAAAAATTGTGAATTAATATTTGGTGGGGTAACCATTTTGCTTTATCACACTTCTTAAACGAGAATTCACCGAAGAAACCAATTTTTTCGTGTAATCCGGAGAAACCAGTTTTTAGGGCCTCTTTTCGGTCTTTTACGTTGGATATGTTATAAAGTCTGATTTTTGTTTCAAGCAGAAGCCATAAATGTTCAATTACATTAATGTCTGGTGATTGGGGTGGCGTATGGAGCACATGTGGACAATTCCAAATCAACCATGTTTGGACTACACCCGACTTGTGCTTTGGGTCGTTGTCTTGATAGAAGCTGAAATTTTCTCTTATGCCCAATTTTTCCGCACTCTGAAGTAAATTCGCCTTCAAAATATTAAGGTATTGAAGTTTGTCCACAATCCCTTCAATAACGTGCAAACTTTCAACTCCTGATGCCGACATGCACCCCCAAACATCACGTGACCACCGCCATGCTTTACAGCACCACGTAAATTTTGAGGTTGGAGCTCCGTATTTGTTTTCCTCCACACGCAAACCTTTCCGTCAGACCCAAATAGGTTATATTTACTCTCATCAGAGAAAATAACGGTACCCCAGAACGAGTCTGGCTTTCCAGGGTACTCCGTTGTGAACTGTATTCTAACCTTTTTATTCTGTGCGTTTATAAAAGGCTTATTTCGAGCCGTTCGACCGTGAAAATCATTGTTATGAATAATTCTGCGGATAGTTTCAGGGTTTCTCTTATTTCCAATGTACTTTTCTGCTTCCGCAGCTAAATAGGGTGCACTTATTTTTGGATCCTACTTACATTTGCTTACAATCCACATATCATCAGCTTAATTAAATATCTTATTTGGAACATTTCTGCCCTTATCTGCAATGCGTTTCTCGCGTACGAAGCGATGTATAATATATTGGACTGCTGAAGGGCTCAAATCAACAATTTCAGAGATTTCCTTTTGGGTTTTGCCCTCTTTAAAGTGTTTAATCACGATTTCACGCCTTTCAATTGAAGTGCATCGATCCATCCTGATAGTCACCAAAATAATAACTGATATAATTTCTAATAGCACATTAAGCAGGTATAAAATATATTATTGAAGTCATATATTACTCTCAAATAACGGTTAATTCAAACACAAGAAATAAGCTGTGACGTCGATTTTGAAAGTTGATTTGTTGCTATATTTTTTTCTTCTGTGATAATATTTTTGAATTTTTTTTTTGTCTTGTTACACGAAGATGAGACCAAAGAATAAAATGCAAAAAACAAAATTTTGTTAAATTGCATTTTCCCGTGATCCACTCGAGCTGAAACTTTGCAGGCAGTCTATAAATCAGACTTATCTCTGCTAATAATGCTATCCAGTTAGGTATTCCAAGCTGTGCTCTATTGAGATTAAAAAAAATTGTTAAGTTTCCTTTTATGAGTGAACGGTACTAGTGTACTGTTAAAACTTCGGTCCAAAATAATAAATACGTCGCTTACAGTTTAAACTATAAATTGAATCTTATTTTTTATTGCTGAGCTGTAGCTCTATATGAAATTTGTACAATTTTGTCTTAGTCATTCTAGCTTATTCTAACTTTCGTAAACACATACTATTTCATTCAGTATCATGAAGGATCGATCGTATTGCTATACTGAATGTATTCAAGTCAAATGTGTGTCAATCAAATAATGTTTGTTCAGTTACAATTTATTAATATGATATAAACATTTCTTAAAATTTATTTAATACAATTATATTATAATATGTTATACTTCTGTACTCTTCAAAAAATTTTTCATTTTATAGTCTATTAATTACGAAATTTATTTTATTAATTATTGTTCATATTATTTTCATTTTACCTTTATGAACATTTGAAACTTTATTAATATTCATCAATTTATTACGGTCAATTTATTATGGTCAATGATATGGCAATTTTAATGCCTGGTTTTCATTATGTCATATAAACTGACAACAAACAATTGCCTCAACTGACATCTCGTAATTTTCTATTACGCTTGCATTACATCTTATAAACTGACAAAAAATCTGGCTGTCAAACAAAAACAAGTTACTAACCTGTTGGTAATTTCATTTTTAATGTCAAATGTTGCCAGGCGTTGTAAATGACAAGACATTACAACCCGGTTTCATACAACTGACAACAATTGACATTGAAAATGATATAGTGAAAACCAGGCATTACAATATTTACATCTTTTTAAAAAAACAAGTAAGAGTGTTAAATTCGGCTGTGCCGAATTTTTGATACCCTCCACCTCGGTTTGAGTATTGGTAATAAATGTAAACAAAATATTGGAAAAAGTAAACAATTTGTTAAACTTAATACCAAATTATTTCAGCAAATTGGGTTGGTTTTCGTCTTTTCTATTATTTCGGATTTAATTCGGTGTTTGCTTTTTGGTCATTGTGGTTGCTGATCGGCATGCATTTAGTTATATACCTATATGCATGCGTTTCCGGTTATATGACATAACTTCTCGTTTAATTTAGTTTTTGCTAATTAAATAGCTCGTCCTAACCTCCATTGCAAAGGTAATGGTTGTGTAGGGTGGCTACGTGCATTAAATCGTGCTAATTGGAGATGGCTGTATAGTTCCTTTTAACTGGCCAAATATTTCTTCATTGCGGCCATATAGGTCGGATGGAGTAACATAATAATAACCAAAAAAAGCTCTCTCAACTTTTTTATTAAAATATTGCCATATTTGGAAAACATAGACAATAAATTTATAATAATAATAAATAATCAAATTAGGGATGCCAAACGCAAAAAACCAAATGTCCCAAACATTTTAAATAAAATAATTTGTTATCTTTATTTTCTGAAAAACTTCAAATTTTCATCCAAAAAAAATTGTGAAAAATAATATATAAATAACATTCTCATCAAATTGCGTTTATTTATGTAACAATTTTTGTGTTCGCATTTCTTAAATATCATTTGAGGTTTTCTAAAATTCATTGAATTTAAATCAATGTTTTCTGTAGTCCGATTCTGTAAATTTCAACGATCCGACAATCGCAAAATATATAGACAGCTATTGTTGTTGTGACGGTGATCAGTTTTGCTCTGCACTGTAGCCAAAGAATTTCTGGTACAAGCAGAAATAAGAAAGCAGAAAAAAAAAATATAACCTTGAACTTGAAATTATTTTCAAGTTCAAGTATGTACATGTAAACAACACCTTATATGGTAATATGTTAATGGAAAATTTTTTTTGTTCTATTTTTGCAAACTGATTTATGGCGCGATTTTTTTTCTCAGTCTCTGCGTTGTTTTATATGAATTCATGATTATTCATGTATGTATTGAACATTTCCTTTATTTCATATTCTATTCTGTTTGATGTGCATACGTGTTTGTTGTTGTTTTTATTTTCACACAAAAGAAATGAGTTTTATGGGTCTATTATCGATAGCAACCAAACTGTAGTTGCGTTGTCAGTTACCAAAATGATATTACGTATGGCAACTGGCAACTGAGAATGACAATTTCAGTTGCCAAATAGTAATCATATTGGCAACCACAAATTTGTGGTTGCTGTTAATGTTTTTATAAAGTAGGAAGGCGGCAAAACTGAAAGGGAAGTAAATTTTTTGTTTACTTTTAATAAATAACAAGTTTTTTAGTTCCTCAAAACTTTTATTTACAATTTTTAATTTACAATTTAATATTAAATTCTGAAAAATAAATATATATCTAGGAATGATAAAATATTAGCAATATAAGCATTGCATTATTCTATTCCTTATATCTGTAGCCAAAGTATTATTTTCCAGACCAAACCCAGGTCCACGGAACTAATTTTATTTCATTTATTTTTTATTCACTTTTTACTTGTTTATATAAAATTGTTTGATTCTTTACATTTATTTTCAGCTGTTAAACTGTCAAAATAGCATATTCGATAACTTTTTGGCAACTGAAAAAAGTTGCCTTACATAATATCAATTTATATGCCAGTTGCGTTGCTTATTGACAACCCAACTAAAGTTCGGTTGCCATCCATAATCGACCTATTACATATTAAATTCGCATTTTAGTTTACATACATTGAAGGAATTAATTCATTAACAGACAAAAATAAGACAAACCACGCGTGCAAGAACAATATGAAAAATACAAAGAAAAATATATATACATTATCTGGTTATAATCTAATACAAAAAAAAAAACTTTTTAAAAATAAACTTATTAGAAAATTAAGGAAATAAATTTGACTTGAAAAAAATTAAATTGAAGAATTATAAAACAAAATATTTATTTCGTTGCGTGTGTTCAAAAAAAAAAAAAATTTAATAAAAAATATAAAACTGACAAACACTTCTAACCTCAAAAGGAAAAGTTTTGTTAATCTCCTATGGTTTCCTATTATAATACCTTGTCATATTCACAAAAAAATATAGTGCCGCCAATTTGGCATATTCAGCGGGCCAGCCATGACAATAGACTGCCAATTATCATACACCTCCTAACCATCAATATCTGGGAGATATGGATTCTCCACATGCTGCCGCACATCATCCAATGTATTACAATCATTATGCCATGTTTCATTCAGCAACTTCATCGGTACCACATCTTTACAACCAACACCAGCGGTAATTTATTTATTATCCAAAATACCAACAATTTTCAAAATTAAAAATTTTGTAAAATATGAATATTTTTCTGTTTAAAATTTTTTTTATTAAATTAAGGAATTTTATTAAATTAATGAAAGTTTGCTACATATAAAATTTTGCTAAATATAAAAAATTTTTATAATAATTATATTTTGTCTAAATATAAAATTTTACTAAATATAAAATTTTCCTAAATATAAAATTTTACTAAATAAAAAAATTTTCCTAAATATAAAATTATATACTTAAGAATTTTATAATAAACCAAAATCAAATCGGTATCCAAAAAGAAAAAACGAACACCACATTTAAATTAACACTTCCATAAATACCACCCCTCATGGTGTGTTGATAAGCGCATAAATTTTCGTTTATATATTTACCGCTATTTTATAATACCAACCACTGTCCGAAAAGGTACAGTACCGAAAAGAAACCAACAAAATACAATTTAAATAAAATTTTTCTAGCAATATTTAAATTATCAAACACAACTAACTTTATCTAAATTTTTTTAAATAAAATTTTCTAACAAAAATATAAATAAAATTTTATAAATATAAAATTCTTCTAATATAAAAGTTGAACTAAATTAAATTTCCCTAAAATTAAAATGTTTCTAAGCTTAAAATTTGGCTAAAAATAAAATTTGGCTAAAAATTTAACATGTTACGAAAAATCATTTAAATTTGTAACCTTAAAATGAAGGTTAAATAAACTTTTTTTTTAAACCCAATGTGGAAAACCAAAACCAAACCAATTTTATTATTTTGTGGGTTACCTCCAATCAAGATGGAAAAACAGGTAACATGGTAGGGAGGGCAAAAAGGGGCATAACATCAAGCCCCGACGCAAAAGTAAGTATGACCATCCATCCATTCCTCTATTCCATAGGGTAGTTTTGAAAATTTCTCAGCTAATCGCACGTGATTTTTTTGTAGTGCGGTTTCCCTGGGCCTTAACAAGAACCCACCCCTCCGGCGAGCTAGGCCCCACGCCAGCACGTGTGAACCGTTAAAGGCACAGGGAACAGAAGCGGACCGACCACCGTACCGTACCACTACATTGTTTGCACTAAGGATTAAGTGATTCACTAAGTGCAGACATCTTAACGACAGTCGACATCTCTATTTTTCTATTTATTTAAATTGTAAACGAGGGGCATCTCTGTCAAAATAAGCGAAAAACACAAAGAAGAATAGAAAAAAACAAATTACTTCGTGTTTGACAGGATGATTTTACCTTTATGTTTAATATCTTTATTTTTTACTAATATTTCTGTTTATTTGAAAATGAAATAATGAATTGAATATGCTATTTAATTTTTTATTTATATAAAAAAGTTTTTTAATAGAAGCAAAATATTTTCACTATTTTATGATTTTTATTTATGTATGACGACATTTCAATCTAAAAATTTAAGTTTTTATCGATTGAATAAACAACACAAAAATGGTTGTCGTTTAGATAACAACAACAGCTGAATTTAACAATAGCGAATATCGTTTAAAAATTTTACTGATAATTTTTCCTTTCCATTTTTAACGATTCGACTATCGTTAAAATAAGTTACTGAAAAGCTATTATGCCAATGCCAATATTTTTTTTTAATGTAAACATTTTTAAATGTAAACATATTTGGTGTTTTTTTTTTTTGGAATTTCAATTTGTGTTTAACGAATAAAATTTATATATTAAAGATGCAATTGATGTCTTCTAAATTTAAAATTATTATTTCCGACGTTTTGATATGATTTTCTGAAATTCAGTTAAGATTTTCTAATTTAGAATTGGAAATTTTAATTCCAGTTTAAATTTAAAAAGTGCAATTTTGTATTTATGTGAATAATAATGCTTTAGTAATTATAAACAATTTTTAAAAATTAGATGTAATCGCAGATATTTTGTAGGTAAAGCAGAATAATAATTCTATATATGTAGAACTTTTTTGAAAGCAAAAAACTCATTGATAACTCGGTAACTCTATTTTGTAAAGACAACAAAAAGGTAATATGCCAAACTTATGTTCATATTTGTAAAAGAATAATGAAAAAACGTATGAAATAAAAGACCAGTCCGTGTATACTCTTAACATTGTGCTGTATGATATCTATTTGAAAATATTGACATTCATGTTAAAATAGAAATAATGTATTGCAAAGCTAATTAGAACAAAAATTGTGGCGCCATCTACTGTGGCATAGTCACGCTGAGCAAAATGAAGTGACACTCTGTTAATGCAAAAGAAATGTATTTTCCCCACAACAAAATATTGCAGAAATTTATGTAAATAAAATAATATACCGACTTATTTCTAACATGTAGTTATTATGGATATACATATATAGAATATATGTATATTATTTGTATTATTTAATATGTGTATGTATGTATATGTAAATATTACACACAAAAAATACAACATCAAACGTTATTTTTGAGTTTTTCTCATTAAATAAATTAATACATAAAAATTTTTTTGCTAAATTTACATTGTTTTTTTTTTATTGACAACTAGGTACATATTTTAGCATTATTTGCTTTAGTTGCTGGCGAATTTTTACTCCCTTTATATAAACACGTAGTGTCTGCTTGTCGAAAAAATTTTGGATCGATTTTAACCCCTTTCCCGTGACCCAATCGATCTGAAAGTTTGCAGGCAGGCTCATGGCCAAAACAATGGAAACTGTTAAATTTTTCTACCAGAGTTGATAAAAAAATGTGCAAAGGGTTAGTTTTTATTATATTATTACCACAATGACCACCAAAACAACAAGTCCAGCTATATGACAACAGTACAACATTTAGAATAACAACAAGAACAATATAAAAACATCATATTTTTCATTTTTTTTTTTAATTTTTCAGAGATTTCCCTGGACCTGTTCCACCGATTTTAATGATTTTTGAAATAGAAATCTTCTCATGAATTTGGTGAATCATTCTCACTGAAAATGATAACCTTAGCTATCCTATTGAGTGCGTGATCGTGACAAGAACAACATAAAAATTATATTTTTTCAAGACTTTTTTAGTTCATTCAAATGTCGAGCCCTAATCGACCGATTTGGACGATTTTAAATAGCAAACTTCTCAGGATGTTAGTGAATCATTTTTAATGTCAACGAGCACGCTAGCTACCCGATTGATGCCGTCATCGTGATTTCCACAGACGGACAGACGGACATCGCTGTATCAACTCCGGTTGTTATAAGGATCACAAATATATATATTTTATGGGGTCCAAAATTTTTTTTCTAATTATTACAAACGGAGTGACAAACTTATATATACCCTCTGCGCAATGGAGTGGAGGGTATAAAAATATCTCTCCTATTACAAATTGTGTTCTTGATAATTCTATTACTATGTCTTCTACTTCGTCAAGTTTTGAAGATTACCATTTATGATGATGATTTAATTTTATGTGTTTTTCTTTTTCTTTCCTAATATTTTTTTTCTTATACCCTATACCACTATGTGGTTAACGTATAATGACTTTGTGCTGATTGTTTGTAACTACCAAAAATATTTGACCTAGACCATCTTTTATTATACCGATCGACTCAGAATCACTTTCTGAGTCGATTTAGCAAATATAAATTTCTATATACTTCAGATAAATGTCTTTCGTCACTCAATTATTCCAGTGCGAATTAATTTTTTTCTTTTACTTTATTATCTTCAAAATTTAGTCAATAGCTACTCCAGTACTAGTTAAAGACATATTATCACTATATCTTGGGCGCTACAATTTAATCAATTATACTCCTTATATTCATTCATCTTCTCATAATAGATATCAGATTCTTCACATCGAATCTGGTTTCGCAGAATTATCACTGAATCTCGCCAGCTCATTTATTCATTCCTATTTATATGCCTATTTCGGGCACGTAGTTTCTTCAGAATCGAATCTTGTTTCGAAGAATTATTACTACGTCCTATGTGCACAATATTATCCTCTTATGTAATCCCCATATTCTATTTGCATTTATTAAATTATTCTTATTCATTTATTTTTCATTCATCTACTGATGTACATACACACATCTTGAAGTGATCAATCCAATATGTGCTGTTTCATCTTTTCCTCATAAAATTTTATTTATTACTTATAAATTTTCATGTATTTATAAACTTAATTGATAAACTATGGTATTATTAATTTACATTTACTATTCTTAAAAAAATATTATAATAACAATTATTTTTATGCAACAAAATAAATTTTTTTATATTCTTACAATTTCAAAAAAAAAAAACCAATTGAAATTTTTATTTTATTAATATTTACTTACAACATTTTTTTTCTTTTTACGTTTTTTGTTCTTATATGCATTATTTAAAATATTCATTTTAAAAATGTTCTTACAGTATTGCTCGAATTAATGTGAACACAAGTAATGAAAAAATAACAAATATTCTGAATTGAGAAAATAACAACAAAAAACAATTACAATAAAATTTTTTTTAGTACGAAATGTGTGCCCCTATAACTTTTATAACTTCTTGTATATATTTTCTCAAATAAATCTAAAAAAATGGGTTTTGTGAATGAAAAATATGTTGTCAGCTCTAAAAAAATCTCAATATAATATATAAAATGTATTTAAATTCAAAGTTAACGGACATATTTTTACTTAATAAGAAACAAAAGAAATATATTGGAATAATTCAATAGAAAGAAACATATAGACTTGAATAAACGAATATTTTTTCAAATTAACCAAAAAAAAATGGGTTTTGTGAATGAAAAATGCTGTCAGCTCTAAAAAACCTGAATAGAATATATAAAATGTATTTTAATTCAAAGTTAACAGAAAAAATCTTACTGAAATGGATTGCTAATCTTCTAAAAAATAGTGCTGCCAGCCAAAAAACTAGTGCTGTCATCCTAAAGAATGCACTGGAATATTTAAAGTGCGCCATAAGTGAAATTCAACATAACTAATAGTATTGCTAACTATAAGTAAGGTGAATGTGGGTGCGAGTTTTTGCTAAACTTGGTAAATATGGTGGCGCCCTCTGCGATACTACTTTCGGTGATAATTGGAAGCTCATCGATGCATCAAAATGTACTAGAAAAGTAATTTAGAAGGTACACAAATATACTACTGTCTTGCTAGATCCTATTTTTACCTCTACAAATTCGAGGGCTTCAATTATGTTTAAGTAAGGCAGACTCTGGTTAGCGAAAAAATCTTTCAAGAGTGTCAGTTCGGAATTAGATAGCATAAATAGTTAATGATACCGCTTTTGGTCCATTGGACTGCATAGTTGATATAACTATCAGCGCATCAGAAGTTTTAATGGAGTTGGGTACTGTGTTGGTCATGTTCGTTGTTAACTCAATCTGTCCTTGATAACCTTGTTAATGATTATCCGATTTTGATTATCTTTTAATAGATTCCTTGTCCGGTCGGATAAAATTTGGAAATCGTTGTGGTCGGGTGTCCCAGCAATCCATTTCCAGGCAGTACCCAAAGCGTCTATGGATCTTGCTGAGCGTCGGGGTTTTAATCCATCAAGAATATCCCTTAACGAATTTACTTCATGCATGAATAAATGGTAATTAGCGTCCTTCTTCGTAATGTCCCTTTTGATCGTGTGTTCGAGCGTCGTCAACATTTCATTGATAACATGTAGTAGTCCCGATTACTAATTTTGATTGTCCTGTGTGGTGATGTTATACACATTTATTTGTTTACTTTTATTTTGTTTACTTTATGCATTTCTTTTCTTGCATTCAACATATTCCAAAATATACACGAACCTTGAGTAAAGAGTCATATTTCGAAATAATAAATTATTGTGTTGTTTATAATAATTGAATTCCACTTGAAACCAAAGTGACAAATTTGTAAGAATTCAAACGGTGCCAATGAATTTCAACTAAGTTGAAGAATAATCCAATGACACATGACTAATGCTCAAATAGGAATGTCACTCTATTTCACTCATTGAGGAGAAAATAAACTTGAATTGATTTTTGAATGCATACTGAATAGCTAGTTATGTCTAATGTTCAAAAATCAATGTGACAGAAATGTAAATTGTAATATATGTCCTGGGAATGTCATTAATAGAAAAGAGATGACTATTATAAAATTAAGTAGAATTATTAGATAAATTACTGGCATATAAAAGACCGAACTTCTTTTAAATAAAAGATCGATCAATATATAACCTTCAAAGTAAATTGTTTAACTGACAAAGTTTGCCAAAGTGCGATAATACTGGCAAAGTCTGCCAAAGTGCAACTCTCTATCTCTTGTCCAACAAGTGTATCTAGCGTGCACACGAGCACTCCTTTGAGGAAAGCACATGAGAAAATTCCTCCTAAGACTGGCTCGGTTCTTTCCAGTCTTAGCTGTCTACACATTTAAATATTCTGTCACCACACACAATATGGCGATCCTGCCAGATTCCAGGAGTTGGTAAATCTTCGATTTCCTGGTAAAATCTTTTATTACCTGATCCTGCGTTTACTTATTAAACCTCCAATCATATAAAATCTTAACTTCTACCAACAGCTCAAACTGCTGAACTAAAATGAAACATAAACATAAACATAATGCTTATGTTTACAGGTTATGAAGCCAACAACATGATAGACAGGGGAAAACAAACACCACAAGTCATCGAAAAATACGTGACAGTACGCATACCGACTCCAACAGCTGAAGAAGATGACCACACCTCACATGTACTATTAGTGATAGTTTGTATTTATATTCCAATTATTTTATACAAAGTGCAAGAGCGCTAGAAAAAATTTGCTATTAATACGGCATCTAAAATTTGCGCCGCAAATTTTTAAAAACTAAAAATACATATTTTACTTTAAATAAAATAAAAATTCTTCATAAATTAAATGGACAAATTTAATACTCTACATGAATAATTAAAAAATTAAAAAACAGCCTAATAGAAAGTACACATGGAGAACAGTTGAGGCGAAATTTCAAATAGTCAAAGAAATCAGTCAGGAAATAATAAATGAAACTAAACTAGAAGAAATGGAAAGAATTTTAAGTACGCTAGTAGAACTAAAAAGAGAGAGATAACAAAATTTTTAAAGCCAATAAATAATAAATTTCATAGTAAATGTAAAATCTAGTTTAACCGTTTGAACAGCAATTGGTTCCACCCTATTAACAGATTTCAATTCTTAAAAAACATTACTCACAAATAGATATAAAGGTAATCGAACAGTGAGTAAAATACAAAACTTACTTTCGAGATTACAACAACGAAATGATTCGATAAGCATCTATAGTGATAAAATTTTAAAATTAGTTGACGAACTAAACGAAGTTCAAATACAAGAGTTAAAATTAGAAAATGAAACGGAAATATCCAATGTAAAAAAATAAATGAACTATATTCACTTAATATATTCAAACAAGGTTTGAATGAAAAGTATATAAATACCATCTTTGCTGCACAACCAAAAACGGTAAATGAAGCAGTAACCCTAGCCTTAAATATAGAAAGTCAAATAGAAAACCAAGTTATGTTCTTTAATAGAAATAAAAACTCCCAGAGTCCGGAAGGGACTCAAGCAAACAATTAAATGCACCTTCCGGATATAATGGACACAATATATTTAATATTACGAGTAATATTACAAATTATATAGAAATAAAATATAAATTAAATAAAAAATTTTTAAGTTTCCTAGTAGACACTGGCGCTTACATATCTTTATGCAAAAAGAATTTTCTTAATATAAATGAAACAATTGACGAAAACAATTGTTGTACGTTGTCAGCCATTTCAAATGAATCCATTACCTCGTTAGGTACACTTGATATGAATTTTTGCATATTTAATAAAAGTATTTCACACAAATTCCAAATAATAGAAGGCGATTTTCCAATTAAAACAGATGGAATAATAGGTCGCGATATTCTAAACAAACTATTAGCTAAAATAGACTTTTACTACGAGCCCTAACCACTATTAATTCATACACTAAGCCATTTTCGTATATGTGATTTATATATTTATTTTTGGATCTTTCCTTTAACAATAGCTAAATACTAATTCACATTTTTTTTAAAGGTACTTCGTTGCCTTATTGATATTTAGTAAAAACAACAAAAATTGATTCAATGTAGTTAGAGAAATTAGAAACTTAGTGTAGATATTATTTCTTCAGTGAAGGTAAATAAGACCACTATTAATTCATACAGTTTAAATAAATTCATTTTTGTACACTTTAATACTGTGTTACATCTCCTTTGTTCTTTATTACAGCAGTTAAACGCTTGTTCATGGTATTTATTAAGTTTTGGAACTCTTCTGGTGTTATTGAGGACCAAATATCACGTATTTTATCTTTTAAACCCTGTAAAGTTCGTTGCGGTTCATTACGCAACCGTCTCTTCATAAGTGCCCAAAGGTTTTCTATTGGATTGAGGTCGGGACTTGAAGAAGGCCAGTCCAAAACATTAATCTCGTTATCTTGAAACCATTTTTTTGTTATTTTTGCAGTATGGCACGAAGCTCCGTCCTGCTGAAAAATGAATTCATCAAAAGTGGTTAACATGGGTACCGATGTCAGCAGGTATTCCTCCAAAATTTGAATGTATTTTGCTGCATTTACAGTACCCTCTATAAAATGCAGCTGCCCTACACCCTTTGCCGAAAAACATCCCCACACCATAACACTTGCTGGAAACTTTTCTATCCGCTTAAGGCAGTCCTTGTGATATGCTTCATCTTTCTTACGAATAACCCGTTTCCTGGTATCACCAACACAAACGTCAAATTTCGATTCATCGCTAAAAATAACTGAATCCCATTGTCGTTGAGTCCAAGAGCTCCTAGCCTTCGCCCAGGCCAGTTGTTTTTTCTTCTGCACCGCAGTTAACAGAGGCTTTTCCTTGGCCTGGTAGTTAAATAATGCTCCAGTAAATAAGCTGTAATAAAATGTATACAATAATTCGTACTTTGTAGAAACCATATCCTATTTTTTTTAAGTGCTGCCTGGTCCATTCTCGTCCTATGGTCTTCCCAACAGCTTGAGACCATTCCGTTGCTACATTCCTGACCGTAGCTCGACGATCCCGTTTGATTATTGATGCTAATGCTCTTGTTTCGCGCGGGGTAACTTTGGAAACACGGCCACGATTGCTTACTCGAGTAGCGACATTACCATTTTTTTTATAATTTGCCACTATAGATTGAATAGTTGCTCTTGATAAACCTAAATCTTTAGCAATTTTTGCATAGCTTTCCTTTAAAGTGGATTTTTTAATGATCAACTCGCGAATTTCTGCGACTGCCGGTTTGCCACGTGTCATTTTGAAAACTAAATCTTAATAGGACAAATTTATTGATTACATGTTCTCTCCTCGTTCGTAGATAACGGTTTAAACCGGTTTTTGATTATTTACTTTGCTACTCTTAAGAAATCTGCACTTCTTTTCATAGTGTAAAGAATGTATGAATTAATTTTTATACACACTAAAAAAATTATGTTTAAACAAAATCGCAAAAACAAAATAGAAAATATGTAATTGATTTTTTTTTTCATTATTAAAACAAAATCAGAACAAAATTTGCTTTGCCAATAAATCAATTCATAGATAAATATTCGCAAAACAAGGGACTTAAAATAATCAATTACATTTCATTTGTTTAAATAGATGCACTGTATGAATTAATAGTGGTTAGGGCTCGTATAACTTTTGTTGTTGAGAATGAAGAATGTACCATACCTATGAAATCAAAAATCTTAAAAGATTTTTTCATAACAATACCCAAACGTAGCGAAGTCATACATCAAATTAACGTAAATTTAACGGAAGACAGTTTGATTATAAGCAAACAATTGGGGAAGGAGTATTTCTAAGTAATTGCATCATTCCAAAGGATGGAATTGCTCACGTAAAAATACTTAGTACAACTGATAAAGATGTAAAACTTAGAAATATTGAATTCAACGTTGAATCAATCTCAAATTATATTTCTGTAACTAGAAATAAACAGAATTTTACTAATACAGATGGAAAACGATTTGAGAAATTATTAGACACATTAAATATTGATAGTACTGATAATTATGCTAAAAATTCTCTAATTGAAATAATTGAAGAATATTCTGACATTTTTCATTTGGAAGGAGGCAAATTATCAGCTAATAATTTTTATACTCAACATATGTCTGTATCAGATAAAACACCTGTGTATATTAAAAATTATCGTTTTCCACAGGCACAGATCGAGGAAATTAATCAACAAGTTAAAAAACTGTTTGATGACGATATAATAGAAAATTCAACTAGTGCCTACAACTCACCATTGCTTGTTGTTCCAAAGAAGAACGATGGAGACAAAAAGAAATGGCGACTTGTAGTTGATTTTAGACAAATTAACAAAAAATTAGTAAATGATGATGATTTCCTTTAACAAAATGGAAGATGTACTAGACAAACTGGGTAGAGCGAAATATTTTTCAACTTTAGGTATGACTAGCTCGTTTCATCAAATAATGTTGGATGAAAAATCTAGACATCATACTGCATTCTCAACATCAGATGGCCACTATCAATTTAAAAGATTACCTTTTTGATTGAAAATTTCATCGAATAGTTTCCAGCGAATGTTAACTATCGCGCTTTCAGGTTTAGATTGCAAAGCTTTTCTTTACGTAGATGACATCATTATTTTTGGATGTATGATGTTTTCATAATGAAAACCTAATTAATGTTTTTTGAAGATTAAGAAAATATAATCTAAAACTAAACGCAAGTAAATGTGTATTTTTAAAATCTGAAGTCGTTTATTAGGACACTTAATAACCAAAGACGGCATAAAAACCGATCCTGAAAAACATAAGGCAATTGAAAATTATCCCGCACCAAAAGATGCGGATGAAGTTCGACGATTTGTGGCATTTTGTAATTACTATAGAAGATTTATACCTCATTTTGCAGATTTCACTAAATGTTTGAATAATCTGTTAAAGAAAGGTCAAATATTCGTCTGGTCTGACGAATGCCAAAAATCATTTGAAACTCTAAAATTTAAGTTAATAAACCCACCTGTTTTGCAATATCCAGATTTTTCAACAACATTTCTGGTTACCAACTATGCATTAGGAGGTGTACTTTCGCAAGATAACAATGGTAATGATCATAGACCACTCGTTTCACTGTTTTCACATAAAACTAACAAGAATTAGATTGGATTTATGTGATTACGATTTTGATATAGTTTACAAAAAAGGAAGCATGAACAATAATTCAATTCAAATTCAAATTAATTCTGATATTTTAAAAACAATGATTCCCACTTGTAATGAAAAGGCAGTTAGCAAGAAATTATTACCCATCACAAGAAGTATGCAAGCAAGGCAAAATTTAATTCCTGAAAAAGATGTTCATATATGGGATGTTCATATATGGGAATGTCAGTCCATTTCAGATGTCAACAATGTGCACAAAATTATGTTTTCTATGAAGTTAGAATTCGGTCAAATTAATAAAGTTCAAGACGATTTTATCATAGGTTTTAACGATAATCCTACATGTCTAGACATGACTATGGAGAAATAAATTACTTACATAAATAAAAATCGGGTCCGAGATCTCGCATTATCAGCGAACACGTGTCAATGAAAAGGCTTAAGGAAACCTACAATGTTGAAAAGATTAAAAAATCTTTATTTGAATATTATTTTATATAAGCCGTTGCGAAGAATAGTAGATAAAGATATGCAATTAAATTTAATTAAGGAATATCATTATAGCCGAAGTGGAGGACATCAAGGAATCAGAAAAACCATATTAAGATTAAAACAAAAATACATATGGAAGAATATGAACTAGATGGTTAAGAAATACATTAATAATTGTTATTCATGCTTAAAAACTTAGCAAAATAGGAAGATAAAAGAAAGAATGCGAATCACTGACACGCCAGACAATACTTTTGAAATAATTTCTATCGATACGATAGGTCCACTTAGGTGATCCAATAATTATAGGTATATTATCACGCTACAATGCGATTTAAGCAAATATGTCAAAGCCTATCCTATGGACACAAACAAGCTAGGAGCATTGCTCCAGTTTTGGTAGAACAATGCATACTTATATATGGCACTTTTAAAATCTTGAAATCTGACAGAGGTACAGAATTTGCTAACCAATTATTAAAGGAAATATGCGATATGTTAAAAATAGAACAGAATTTCAAACAATAGGTTCTTTAGAAAGAAATCATAGAGTTCTAAACGAATACTTATTGAACTTCACAGAAAATGAGGAATGGGATTGTTGGATTCAATACTACACATTTGCATATAACACAACTCCACACGTAGATACAGGGTAGTATTTGGTAAATTAACGAGATTTCTCACAGACAAAATTACAGATAACAAACCAATTTACAATCTAGAAAATTATGCAAATGAGTTCAAAGCTAGAATAGCATCAGCATTAATTAAAGTAGCAAAAGAGAAAATAAAGATACAATATGATAGTTACACATATGTTAGCTACTTTAAAATAGGAGATTTAGTGTTAGTAAAATATGTTCATGGTCCATATGAAATTATAAATACTGAAAATGAAAATTCAATTTTAGGTGTAAAAGGAAACATGAAATCGTATCATAATAATACCTTAAATTTATATAAACGTAAATGAAATTGTAAAATTGCATAAATTGTTAATCAATTAGTGAACTTATTTTTTATTGTTAATAACTACATATAGAAATTACTTATTACATATTACATGATATTATATAACAAAAACAAAATTTGAAATGGCCACAAATTTTAAGAAAGTAGCAAAAAAAAAACAAAAACAAAAAAAAATCTTTTTAGAAACAAAAAAATAAGTATATCTGAACAAACAAAAGAAACAACATATATAAACATATTTAGCAAATGAAATTCATAAATTTTAAAACCCATAAATTTCATCTTAATGGTAAGGGTGTGGTGATGTTACACACATATTTATTTGTTTACTTTTTGTTGATTTTGTTAACTTTATGCACTTCTTTTCTTGCATTCAACACATTCCAAAATATACACGAACCTTGAGTGAAGAGTCATATTTCGAAATAATTAATTATTGTGTTGTTTAGAGTAATTGAATTCCAGTTGAAACCAAAGTGACAAATTTGTAAGAATTCAAACGGTGCCAATGAACTTTAACTAAGTTGAAGAAAAATCAAATGACACATGACTAATGCTCGAATAGGAATGTTACTCAATTTCACTCATTGAGGAGAAAAAAATGAATTGATTTTTGAATGTATGCTAGTTATGTCCAATGTTCAAAAATCAATGTGACAGAAATGTAAATTGTAATATATGTATTGGGAATGTCATGAATAGAAAAGAGATGGCTATTATAAAATTATTTAAGTCAGAATCATTAGATAAATTACTAGCATATAAAAGACCGAAATTCTTTTGAATAAAAGATCAATCAATATACAACCTTCAAAGTAAATTGTTTAACTGGCAAAGTTTGCCAAAGTGCGATAATACTGGCAAAGTCTGCCAAAGTGTAACTCTCTATCTCTTGTCCAACAAGTGCATCTAGAGTGCACACGAGCACTGCTTTGAGGAAAGCACATGAGGTAATTCCTCCTAAGACTGGCTCGGTTCTTTCCAGTTTTAGCTGCCTACACATTTAAATATTCTGTTACCACACATCATACCTGACTCAGTGGCCACAACTTGTGAATATGAATAATCCAAAATTTGAATATCTGGTCTAGCCAATGCTATTAGCGTCCTGGAAGTATATAATTTTATTTTCCTATAATTTTTTTTTTCTATGAACTATTCTTTTTGTTTCGATCAAAATGGTTCCTCCTCTGTCCTCCCTTACTATATCTCGTTTGTATCTTGGCGTCAGTTTATTCCCAAGTCTTCTATTGCCTTTTACGAAAACTTCGTCTCCTTCCTTAAAATTTTTATATCCGTTCATTTCTTATTATGAAACTCTATATCTTTTTCCCGTTTGTCAGTAATTCTCTTTTTTATTGAGAAGTCGGCTCCGTTCAAGAGCTTTGGGGTCGTCAATGGCAGTTCTTACAAAGAATAATTCTATTGGCCTTCTATTAGTTGTGGAGTGGATCGAGTAATTATATTTATTAACCGAGTTATATAATAGATCATCAAAACCATTATGCATTTTCTTTTCTCCTCGTTGGAGCATCTCATGATTTCGGTTAATGTTGAGTGAAAACGTTCCACCTGTCCATTTACGGTACTCGTATACGGTGGTGTTCTATGTATCTTTATACCCAACTGGTCTTCTAGCATAAAGGTGATAGAAGAAGAGTTTATGGATTTTTCATTGTCTAGTACAATATTTTCTGGTGTTCCGAAGAAAATTAGGAGATCTTGTAATGATTTTTTAATCTCCTCTGTTGACCTAGATTCGACGATTCTAACCTGTGCCTATTTAGAGAATTTGTCTACAGCTGTAAGTATTATTGTATTGTTCGTATGATAGATGTCAAGGTGTATGAAATGTCCAGGATATTGTGGGATATGAGTGTTCTTCAATATTATTTTGTCCGGATGACATGCGTATTTATTTTCAAAGCAAATCCTGCATTATTTAACAATTTTCCTAACTTTAGCTCGCATTTGGGGGAAATAAAATTTCGCAAGCAGTTGGTCCTTATTCTCTTCAGCATTCCTGTGTTTGTTTAATATTTCCGTTTCTTGTGTCGAGTCCGAAACTAAGTCTTGAACCCTTGTCCTCGTATACCTGATTTTGTATCGACTTAAACTAGATGAATAAATAACCTGAATGTTTCCTTAAATTTGGGCTTCTCTTAGTATTCCATTGGTTACGGAGGGGTTTAAATATTTTTTCAAAATTATCAATAGTTTTTTCCCCGAAAAATCTGTATCCGTGATTGTATGTCGGTGGTAAGTTGGAAACGGTATGTCAAACATGTAAGTGGGGTCTCCAGACGAAATTATCAACTGTGTTTTTAAAACATTAATTTGGGTGTTTGAAAAAGGAATTAAGTCATGGCGAGAACTTTCATCGCTATGTTGCGTTGATGTCAACGAATTACTTTGTGTCGGTCTCGAGAGCGCATCAGCTATGGCATTGGCGCTTCCTGGCTTGTATTTTATCTCATAGTTATACTTCTCCAGGATAGCTTTCCAGCGTTCAAGTTTGCTATTCGTATTTTTGTTATTGAGAGTTAGTTAGGGGACGCTCCATAAGGATAGCTCTTTAAGGACTTAGAGCCCAAATTATGGCGAGCATCTATTTATCATTCGTGGCATAATGCTCCTCACTTTTACTGAGTGTCCTATATATGAATGTGATGGGTTTGCCATATTGTTGTAAGACTGCTCCAAAAGCGTATGTTGTGAAAGTTTTAAGACTAATATTGTTAGTTTTAAGATATAGTATAAATAAATTGGTAAAATCTAGAATAGTAGCTGATAAGATAGCACTGTTCTAAGTTCGACTAGAACTAGGCCATCTTGTCAGTTTTCTTTTCTAATTTTCAGGAACATAAGTGCCGCTTCGGCGATGACGCTTGCCAGCGTTATAGAAACAATAGGCAATCCTACCGCGCGGGTATGGTCGTAACATTTGTTTTGTTTAATTTATATCTGGTAGGATATAACGCGTAATTGGATCAATTGAAATTCTTTATTAAAGTTTGGAAAAATTAGCATAACGTCTTCCGACGAAAGAGTGCGTTGTATTTTATCAAAAGCTCTTCAAGCTTCACTTTTCAACGTTATGGGAATTTTTGCCGACATTTTCTTGGACATGCGTCCCTCTTCCCCTCTTAAAAGCAAGGTAATGGGTTTTGCAATTTTTGCATATTCCTTGATAAATCGTCCACAAAATCCTGAT
Organism: Cordilura impudica; assembly: GCA_963682025.1. NCBI lineage: Eukaryota > Metazoa > Arthropoda > Insecta > Diptera > Scathophagidae > Cordilura > Cordilura impudica. The sequence continues at coordinate 160,231,163 of OY821518.1, forward strand.
ATCTCTAGAAATTACCGTAACTCCTTTACCGTATTGCCCGAATTTGTATTCCATTATAATTCGTAAAAATTTTCGTCGTTGTTGGCGTAGATTATAATAAAAATGTTTACGTTAGATTTGTAGTCATTTTCAGACATATTGTAATTAATACTGTAATTAATATGAAAATTTTAATTTTGTTTCAGTGGTGCGTGGTAAAGAAGAAGAAAGCATATATTTCAAAAATTCATAACTACACTGTATTCTTAATCGAACCGATTTCTGGCATTTCTGAATAGATTGTTTCTATATGAAATTTTTCTACTTAGGCGGCCGTGAGGTTTTGAACCCTGAACCTTCACATACACTCGTTGTTTGGGATATTTCCCCAAAGTGGATTAATTATTAAAAAATAAATAACCTACACCGCTAACCCTACTTAAAGTTTATTCTAATTAATTGCATACCCTTTTCAAGTTTAATTTGTTTACTTGATATTACAACTAACTGTTAGTTATGTGGGTACATATATATACATGCATATCTATATACACAACAATTTACATAGTAACTGCTGCCGATCAACTGAAGTTATTTTTGATAAATAGAAGTCATTCGATTTTGAACTGCAAATAGCAGTCACTTTGTTTAAAATATTAAAATAACACTTCGTGTAAAATATTAAAATAAAATTTTAATTAATAAAATTAAGATGAATAAAAAAAATTAATTAAATAATAAACTAAATTCTCCTACATTAAAATGATGCCGAAACAAGGGACCTTTAGATCTGCTAAAGAAAATCCCTACTACCTTGTGAATATAATTTACTGCCACCTTGTCTATGGCATACACCTACACCGACGTACAGGACAGCCTACTTGTTTTTGACGAATTTCTAAGTTCTAATGATCATGATTTCAACAGATGCAGCCATTGAAGACCAGAAGAGGATCTTCAAAAATATTGACCATGTGGCCGCGGCCTTCAAAACTCAACCTAAAGATACTATTTCTAAAGGTTATGTCCAAACTATTCTGAAAGAATTGGAGCATAACTTTAGAACCTTCAAGGATGGTCATGATCAGCTAATGGATATTTTACGTGAAAACTCAATTGTCGAAAACGATGTGCCTTACATAAGTACATATACATATTACAAGTGCTACGACCTGTATATTTCTTTAAAATCGAATCTTCTTGATATTAATTTTGAATTTGATTCTCCCCAGACTCCAACCGTCCACACAAGCAGCTTTTCAGCCTCAAGCCGAAATGAATAATTTTGCGCTGGTGCCAGACTACCGAAAATTGATTTGCCTACCTTTTCAGGGGATTATCTCGACTGGATTTCATATCGTGATATGTTCAATTCGCTCGTAGATCAAAATAATTCTGCCATGAAAGTTGGGAGGACCAAAGTCAATACTTCGTTTTGGCCCACACCAACAGATATACTATTATTTTTGTATTATATATATCGGTAATCATTACCACTATTATTACATTTGTTCACTTATTTCACCCGTATATGCATCTACTATTTTTTATGATGATTATATAATTATTTCACCTATATCATAATATGCTTTCATTATTATTATATATTGTATTATAATATTCTTTTATTATATATAATGACAATAGTGGGTATTAATACTTTATACTTATATTCTCTAACTTGTGCTATTGAGACTATCCAACTCTGGATATTAGTAATCTTAAATACAATATTTTATATGCATTCAATACCAACCACTATACCCACTGTTATCATTAATAACTTTGTAAAATTGAATTTACCCTAGTTATATTTAATTAGAATATTATATTTGAATTTAAAATTTATTTAAATTGTTAAAATTGGAAATTGAATTTACCCTAGTTATAATTAATTAGAATATCATATTTGAGTTTAAAATTTATTTAAATTGTTAACACCCGGTGACAGCTATCATAAGGTTGTATTCATACCAATGAACAACAGCTCGTTAACAGATGACCACCATCCATCAATCAACACGTCAGCATCGTTGTGATTGGTTGATGGGTAAGCGTCACTTGTTCGCGTCGTTTTGTATTGAAGTGGTCGGCTATAAAAGCAGAAACACAAGTAGAAATCAAGGAGTCTTGCGGTAGCTGTCATACCATACGGGTACATCACTGTGGTGTAACAGAAGACGGTTGAATATTCGTATACTACGTACATTTATATTCAACAAGGTAAATTTGGTGGGTAGAGACTTGATTCTGCGTTTAAGCTGGGCTACCTCTTGCGCCAAGAATCTCGTGTCTAAAAATTATAGAGTGCGTATATTAAGGGATTCTTGATTCTCACCATTTAAGCTGGGCTACCTCTTGCGGTTATAGTCCTGAAAACCTTAAGAAAAAAAAAACGTGATTCTCCCCGTTTTATCTGGGCTACCTCTTGCGCCGAGAATCACGAATCGACAGTCGACATACGTAGTATAAAATATTCGAGAGGCTGGAATTGGGTGGACGCGTGATTTCGACCACATAGGACGGGCTACCACTGCGTGATGGAAATCTCGCGTACTCGGAATTAACGCATCTCCACGCTCTATTCCGCCCTGGACGCCTATCGTCATTATTTCTTAAACCTTGTTTAATATTGTGAATTTTTAACTGTAAAATTATAAATAAACTAAGTTTCCGTATTATAACGTATAAATACGAGTATTTATTTCTGCGAACGACCCCGGAATCCCGCTGACACTATCCCGGCTAAAGGTGGAAAACACGTCGTTACAGTGGCGCCCGAGCAGGGATTATTCTGAAATTTTCAGAACAAAAAAACCAATATGTACTTGGATTAATTAATTTAAATAACTATGGTATGAAATACGCAATCAAAAATTTATCATGCGAAAACAAGAAGAAAAAATTTATTCAAACTAATTAAAAAAATAAAAAAATTTCTGTCGAATTAAAATAATTATTCTCTAAAATACGGTCGTAAAATTAAGGATTCGGGAGAAAAAATTGTTAACTGATTAAAATAATTGAATTGGTTAAAGTATGCCATTAAAGGACATAAAGTTACAATCTAAAAAAAAAGAAACAAAACTGTGAGAAATAACTGTGGTTAGAGAAAAAAAAAACTAAAAGCAGAAACCGGATTTCTAACATTAAAGTAGAAGAAATAAAACTGTGAAAATAACTGTGGCTGAAAAAAGAACTACAAACAGAAACGTGGTTCCTCATAGTTGAAAAAAAAAACACAACAATATATATAATCCTAAGATTCCATAAAAGAGAATTTTATACCTCCTAGCATATTTTTGATAAAGGAAGATTTTATAACCAAAAGTTTTTTTTTTGATTTTTTTATATATACCACGTTTAACATTTTAATTACTCCGTAGAACCTTTCCGTATTCCAATCGGCAGCATACAACATCATGTCTAGGATCTCGTGGGCCTACTCAATGCGGAAAGAAGACTTGCTGACGTGTCTCCATGAGTTTGACATCCAGCCGGCAAGTGGGGTGGAAGAAATGAGAAAACAGTTGGCACAATTCGTCGGTGGCAAACATTCCCCTGAACGTATGAAGCGGTTGTTGAAGTTGCAGGAAAAATATACTCCCGGTATACAGTCTGCCACCAACGCACCGAAAATTAACATCTTTGGGGACAACAGTCCAGCCAAACCCGACGGCAGCCCAGCAAAAACAGATAGCAGTCACATTAAATTAAAAATCAGACCGTCACAACTGGCAGCCGGACAATCTAAAGAGGAAATTCTCCCCAAGCCTGAACGTAACAACCTACAGATAAGCATTATCGACTGTGTGCGCAGGTGGGGCATCCGTTACGATGGTGGTAAAGAACCGCTGTCATTTATTGAATGAGTCGAACAAATGGCAGATATGTATGGCGTTCAAAAGTCATGCTTGCCCAGTACCACGCCGGAATTTTTTAAGGACCGAGCTCTCACCTGGTTCCGAAGCAATAATAAGCATTGGAGCTCATGGGAAACATTTAAAGCGGATTCCTTAAAATTCTTCCTACCGGCACGGTTCTTTGAGAAGTTGGAAGATGACATTCGGCGAAGGTGCCAACGACCCCGTGAACTTTTCAGGGACTATGTGCTGTCCCTACAAAACCTAATGCGACACACCGACATGACAGTGGTCCAGCAGTTGGAATACATTTTCCGCAACTCACACCCCAACTACCAATGGTACATACGCCGAAGAGATTTTGCTGATCTAAATGAACTACTGGCACTAGCGGTTGACTTTGAGAGCATCCCCAATAATAAAAACCTACATAATGGTCGTATCGAACAACACCGGATGGCGATGACTCGCACTCCCAGCTTAATCTCCAGAACTAACGCTACAACTATGGGGAGGAGTCAACATCAAACCTATCTGAGGATAGTCAACCTGAGGTGTGACAGAAGCCGACTTAGTTCCGAGGTAAAATTTGGCGACGACATCATCCTAGCAACCATCGAAACCAAGAACTCCCAGAGAATTGGTGGTCGTCCTTGCCGATGGGTCAACCCACATAATCCGAAATGCGATCGAATGTAGCGTTATAATCGATCAAGATATCAGGAGAGTTACATTTTTAATAATGCCTGCTGCTACGGAGGAGATGATCATTGGATTGAACCTGCTCAGAAGTTTTAAAACCACTTTGTCTTTCGGCAACGTGTCGCTTCGCTTAGATGAACGCCAACCAAATCCCAACCGACGGTGCATGGTACTACAGAAACAGACCTTGGATGAAGCTGCAGCAGCCACCTCGACACAAGGCTCTAACGTGGTTCCACCGAATTTGGTAAGCACATCAAGTACAAATTCTTTTATCAGTAACACTATTAATCCCGGCTCGAAAGAGCAATTTAAAATTAAACAACTTCTTGAGATAGAACGTCACAATAGTAAATATGAGAGAGGTTCCCATCAACTAAATAACCATCGCAATTATATGAAGGAGGATAGACCCATAAAAATCACAACCAATCCCGATAAAGTAGCAATCCGTGAGATGCAAACCCCGAAAGGTGTTCGGGATGGACACAAATTCTTGGGCGTCGACTGCTGGTATCAACCCAAATTACCTACTATTAATTTTATACCCAAGTCAGCCAATCGTCAACTAACCACTCTACGATGTCAGAAGAAAAACAGCAAATGAACAGTACCTCCACTACCCCATACTTTGCCACCGCCTCTTAACATCACGCGTTGAAGACATCAGAGTTGACTCCGCCGTCATAAAACGCTCCGAGGATCGGGGATATCACCCGCACTAAACCCAGCCTATCAAATGAGAACCACACTGGCGGACCTGAAACAATTTCGTTATCTACCTCACAACTGCTAACCCCTCACTTTAAGGCAGACGTTGGAAGATGGGTATGGGAGCAAAATCACAGCAACCCGACCGATGCACTGTGGTCGTCCCCATTGGCCAAAAATAAAAAAAATTCAAAAAATTCTTGGTAAAACTGTGGCAACACTATCTCACAATAGATTTTGCTCTTTCAAATTAATTTTGTTTTTGCTTCATTCCATCTGTCCTCTTTAGGAATAGCTGCAAAAGGCAGACCATGAAAATAATTTTGTTTCGCAGCGTGAGTAACTGTCAAGTGAAGGTCCATAATAAAACGTAAAAACCACTTCAAAAAAGATTGCTTAAACAATGGAAGAATTTAATATTGTAAAGAAAGGTATTAACTATTATTTAAAAGAATTAAACACTTTTTAACATGTTGTGTCTATTTTATTAAATCAATTTATTATATGTGCCTATTTCAGTACTAACTCGTGTGTAGACTTAAATTTCACTTAGAGTTTTAGTTTCGAATTCGATCGAAGTTGACAACCAAATTTATTGTAAAATGTTTATAAATATTTACAGATTATATGATGTAAATTTCAGCTGCGAAAATTTGCGATGTGTTGAGTTATCTTCAATAGAACAAAGCGGCCTCACCGTTTTCTGCGTCTTTTTTTTTATTGTGTACTCGTAACTGTTCTTCGGCTTTGTGTTGTGATTATCGTCTTCGTATCTTTTGTGCAGTTTGTTTTATTATGTTATGTCTTTATTTAAAATTTTTATTATTTTCTATTTTTCGCCTAGGTGGTTCTTATGAATGCAAATTAAGTCGCAACTTTACATTTGAGAAGTGGTGTACCCAGACCGGTGGAAATGCAGAGAAGATTAAAATTATAGTTGATATTTTGAAATTGAAAATCGAGCGTGAAGGCTATATAGTAGGAGCTAAATATGTGGGGCAATTGGAAAAACGAGTTAATTACTGCTGCAAAAGTATTTCAATATTTTGGCGTAAGTGCTGTCGAAAAAGATCTTACGTTTTGCGAAAGCATTCTGATTGGCTTGCGACAAACGAGTCGTTTTTTTTTTCAATTGTGATGTACAAAGACCTGAAAATAATATTGAACGTGGTGATTCTAAACTGGATTTCTCTGAATGCTCAAGACGAACAAAGAGAAGACGAATAGCTGAGATAGCCGGAATGGATGAGTCTGCTGCTGATTGCTTGCGTTTTGCGACTGAAGTAAATAGCACAAAAATTTCGCCATTACAGCCCTACTGAGGTTATTTCCCTTATGATGGAAACTAATTTAACGAGGCATCAATATCTCCTCATTAGGGAATTTGTTAACATAAAATTTCTGCTGAACTTTTTTGCAGCTATGATAGTATTTTAAAAGCAAAAAAAGAAACTTATCCGGAAAACATAACTGTTAGCGAATCACACGCTGAAGTAGAGCTTCAAAGTTTATTGGACCACACTACAAAGCGTATTATCGAGTTGCAGGATACTGTAGTAAACGATGTTTTCACTGATCCTGTGAACAACCTCAAACTTATATGCAAATGGGGTTTCGACGGAAGTTCTGGGTACTGCGAATACAAACAGAAAGTGTAGAACAAGAATTTGGAAGACAGCCACATGTTTGTTACATCATATGTTCCACTTGTTTTATTAACAACTGAAGATAGTTCGAGCAGTTCCAAAATAATCTGGAAAAATCCACGACCATCTTCCACTCGATATTGTAGCCCTGTTCGATTTCAATTTAAAAAGGAATCGACAGAATTAAGCATCGAGGAAGAAAAGTATTTTAAAATGAAAATAGAGGGGCTTGTTCCTACTAAAATTATTGTTGGAAATAAAAAATTATGCGTTCAGCATATTTTGCAACTCACTATGGTGGATGGTAAAACTTGTAATGCCTTAACCCAAACCTCATCCTCAAAGTGCTATATATGCAACGCCAAACCTACAGATATGAACAATATTGAGAAATGCTTGAAAAGAGAAGTTCAAAAGGATAGATTTGAATTCGGATTGTCACCACTTCATGCATATATACGATTTTTTGAATATTTTTTGCATTTATCATACAAACTGGAAGTACAAGTCTGGCAGGCTAGATCCCTCTAAGCGAAAGCCCAAGTAAAGGAAAGGAAAAAAAAGCAAACAGAATTTCGATTAAAAATGGGATTGATAGTCGACAAAGTCGTGGGAGTGGAACCTCGAATGATGGAAATACTGCCAGAGAATTTTTCAATAATGCTGGCTTGTCCGCTCAAATAACAGGGCTAGATAGAGACCTTTTTGAAACATGGTATTACCTTCCAGCTACCGTTCATAAAGTCCTAATTCACTGACCTGCAATTGTTGAATGTGCTCTCGTGTCGATTGGGGAGTTGTCTGAGGAAGCTGCTGAGTCGAGAAATAAAGATATAAAAAAATTTCGCCTGCATCACACACGTAAAATTTCTCGTGTAGCAACAAATGAAGATTTGTTTAATCGTCTACTCCTTACATCAGATCCGTTTATAACGGGACACCGAAAGTTACCACCTAACCATAAGTCAGTTTTAAATAAATCTGTTTTGATCTATTAGAATAATACATTTTACTATACTATTATAAATAACATACATACAAAACATACATTCTTTATTTATTATGGTGATTTTATAGAATTTTATAAATAAATTTATGGAATGAGGATGGAATCTCCGGAATGCCTTAAATTCCGATTTTAACCAAAACTTATTTTGGGCACACATTTTATTAAGATAACTGCTATGCCAACTTTGGTATGATTGCTATGAAATTTAAATTTTCAGGATCTAAGAGAAGTCCTTGAACCCATCTACAGATTTTAACCAAATTTTAGAAATTGGTATCATTTAAAGAGACTGTGAGATGTGCCAAATAATATTCACCGATGATAACTCCTTCTATTTTTGGCCGCTCTTTGTATGAAACGGCAACCACTGTGCGCTGGATCCAAAGGCAGCAAGTTTATGTCTAGAGTGGAGAAATTGGAGCCAAAAATTAAAATTTACATGGATGCATCGGCGTTAGCGGACCAACCGGAAACAAGTTAAGTAGCTTTGCTTTTGCATAATATTGGTGACAGTGCATTACAAATTGTAATTTCCTTTAATATTGATATTGATACAATCAAATACCAAGAGCTCTGGATGAAGTTGGAACTACATTTTGTACCAAAGGTGAATACGGCAATGGAACGCCACATATTCTTTTCCAGAAATCAGTCGCATGGTGAGTCTATTTTGGGAATATGTCACTGAACTGCAAAACTTAAGTTTGACATGTGAATGTGACCCACTACGGGAAAGTCTAATTAAAGACATATTTATTTGTGGGTTATCAGAAAATTTTTAAAAATAAAAGAAAAGTTACTTAGTGAAGGTGAGATCACGTGGAAAAAGGCACTTCAAATAGCCAAAAGTATTGAAGTTGCTAGAGAAAATGCAACCACCATGGATCAGGTTTCTCACAATAATGTAAGTGTTGGTGCCTTTAAAAAAAATTTAACAAATCAACAAACTATAGAAACAACAATATCGATCGTAGTGCCAAAATTTAAAACAAATGACCACAACAAACAAAATGTAGTAAATGCGGTCAAATTCATCGTAACAAATGCCAGCAGAAGGGATGAAATGCCACGTGTGTGGAAATCTCAACCTTTTTGCAAAAATGTGTTTTGCAAAAAATCCCAAAAACAACAACAGATATCTTAAAGCTGTCGAAAATTATAATGAGGGTGAAAATTTATTTATTGGAAGTGTTTGGAAAATACATCAGGCTACAAATTCGTCATCTGTTCGAATGGAGTCTTGAAGCTACAGTCAACAACAAAAGAAGAACCTTTAAGTATTTTAAAAATAAGTAAGCTAAATACTAACATTTAGTGGAGTCTTTCCGTTAGTCATACGGCAATAAGTTGCTTACACGAAGATCACTAGCAACCCTTGCTTGCATTTTGAAAATATTGGTCAAGTTAAACCAATCATCGCAGAATGGAAACTTCTCATTTATTTTGAACTGGCACCTTTCTATAACTGCAGTTTTTAATTAATGGAACCTCTGCCTTGAAAAAAGCCTGCAATAACCTATCCCTCACCAATCAATGCGACGGACTACTAACCCATTTCCAAAATCTCCAGAACGAAAAAACCGGGGGCAATAGACATCGTTGGAAATGTCGCGAATTCCTTATTTGGCGTTCTTGACACAAAATATGCAGAAGAAATGACCAATCCATTAACAGTATTAAAACTAATGAAGCCTACTTGCACAGTCTTCTGCGGAATCAAACGTCGTTTCTCGATTCCACTCTTAATCTGAAGACCCTCAGTCTTAACACCATACGCAAACTAACTTCGAAAAACTCAACTTCAGAATCAGTAGTCTAATCAATCTCACATACAATGATAACAGCCATCGATCGCATATCATCTTTCTCTGACTGTCCAATTACTTATTTTTGATGATAATTGGCAAAAAAAATGCACGCATCCATGATCAACTTGTTAGCTGACACTTATCATAGTCGAATAAGCCCTATTCTACTGACGCCTCAATAGTATTCAGCCGAAGTTGATAATATGAAAGCAAACCTTCCAGCAGATCTAACCCTCCAAGTCACAGATATCATTCATTTGTATGGTATAGTGACAGCTCATACAGCAATTTCAAACCAGCACATTATCTGCATTTGCTCATCCCACTGGCACATCAAAATGAATATGATTTATTTATTATGCCAGTACCACAGCCAATAAAGAATTCTTTAGTAGCTATCATACCAACATCTAAAATCATGGCTTTTAATGCTCATCGAAACGAATCTTTCCCTATGGATGATACAAAACTTCTTGACTCCAATAAACTTCAGCAGGATACCTTTTTATGCCCGAGCATTCAAGCTACATACTACAAGGGTTCTCCAATCTGTCGCTGTGAAATACATTTATTCAATAATGAATCTGACTCGAGTTGCAATATAGCATTAATAGCCAGCAATAATATATGGTACCAACTTTACAAAACGAACCAGTGGCTGCTAGCAACTCAACAGCAACTTTAACTAAGCACAGTATGCAATGGAGAAATTAGCTCTCAATGTTTGGAAGGCATCGACTTACTTTCGCTCTCAGCGGGATGCACAATGAAAAACGATGGGACCACCATATACGGTCACCAACTATCACTTATATTTATTCCCACGGTTTGTCAAGCAAAGCTTGAGAATAACTGCGTCTGCATAGTTCATGGCTCAAACAAAATAAATAAACTTTACACGTGCCTATATGAATTATCAGTCAAACAGTTATGAAATACAATATCAGTTTTGCATTGGCTAACAGTGGAAAAATAATTTAATGCAGCAACTAATTAACGGTTTCGGCATGCGTATTTTTGTTTTATTTTTTCTTATCTCTTTTTTTTAGTTTTATTTATTTTTATATACTCGCCCCAATTTTAGTTGAAATATTGTTATATTTTTTAAAAGAAAGATTTAAGATATTTATTGTTCAATATCACAATTAAAGATGTTTATTGTTTAATATTACAATTGAGAAATCAAATTTTTTTTAAATAAAATATTTTGAAACTCAAATTCCATATTTTTAAACTAATATGATTTTATAAAAATTAAGAATATTAAAGTAGAAAATAACAAAGTATAAAACAAATAAAAATACAAAGGTTTAATTCACATATTAAGAAAGACCCTACAATACTCCCCCTCCAGGAAAATTTATGTTCAATAAATTAAATGTGACATGTTTTTTAGTTTTAGGTAGAACATCGTGTTCCTTACTATTAGTCTGTTCAAATGAAAGCCGGTTTCAATCTA